>OVAN01004195.1:0-26562 GCA_900406275.1 Anastatica hierochuntica
ATTTTAAAGCTTCGTTGCCTTTTGTTTCCTTTAAACAAACGCGCGACAAGTGGTTGCCGGCAGGTTAAGGCGTTTTGGAGAAACCGGGGGTTTTGCCTAGGACATATTTGTATGTCATGTTTGATTGTGACACAATAGGTGTCTGCTTGGTGCTAATTCTATGTTATCCATGAACGCATGTTAAGTCCTTTCCGCGGTGTTGCGTGTCTAGCATCCCATGCCTCACTGGGTGATTCCCATGTCACTCACCCCCTATTTCCCCCTTGCCCCTCCCCCTTTTTGTCCCTGCAGGTGAGTATGACGAGCAGCTGGACGGATGATGATGGGAACGATGTTTGTTTTCGGGACCGGGTTCTTTTAATTGTTTCCTTTGTTTTTCGAACTTGGTTTTGTTTCTTTTCTAGACTTTTTGGTTGAATCTGGTTTTGAGATAGATTTAGTTATGTGATGGAATAAACATACTCGTGATTTGGAATATGATTTTATTAGAATTGCTATGGGAGATTGTTTGTGAAGTTAGAGATAGTCTAGGAAGGATAACAGATCCGGGAGGGACCTTGGCCAGGTGAACCGGGGTGTTACAAAGTGATATCAAAGCTTAAGATTTACCAAACCGGTTCTGACCCGGGAGGCTTCGGTTTTCGATTCGGTTTTGTGTTTTCAAATGTTTTGGAAAAGGGGAATTTTAAAAAGAAAAAGAGAACACCAGTTCCGTCTGAATCTACCTAGCTCGTTGTCGCTAAGCCTTTTCCTTCCTTCTTCAAGTTTGAAGTCTGTCCAATCAAGGTCTTCCTTTTGCATATGGTCGCCATCAGAAGAGTGAATAGTAATCAGCCTTGTGATGCTGCCAGAAACCAACTGAGGGTTTAGCCCTAGGTTCAGCCAGTGATCGTCCCCAATGCTCCTACTGTCGTGGTCGAAGAAGTTGTTTAACCTGTGAATGCTCCTGCTGTCGTGGTTGAAGAAGTCGTGCACCCTATGAATGTTGCTGCTGTTGAAAACGTCATTGACGTCCAGCCCGCCAACTCACAGGAGAGTGTAGGCGAGAGTAGGAATGATCGCCGGAACACTGTCAGTGAGACCAGAGCGTCTCAGAGAACCATAGGGTTTGTCACCCGCAGAGCTACCGAGGAGGCTTTAGCGGAAACTGCCAGACTCGCTGCTAGGAATGAGGAGTTGGAAGCAAAACTAGCCAAGCATTGTGCTAGCCAAGGCCGAGCATAGAGCCATAGGACAATTGCTAGGGAAGTTTCCTACAGATCTGCGAATCTTCCATCGCCTCCTCCACCGCCGACCAGGATGTCGCAGTTTGTGCCGCCACCGCCGCAGAACCGCTTCCGCGATGGACCGTCCTATTGGGATTACATCAAGCAGCTCAGAGAACTGGGAACGAAAATGTTTGAAGGGAGATCTGATCCTGTCACTGCTGATGACTGGAAAAGGAAGCTAGAGCAGAATTAAGACCATCTGCAGTGTCCAAAGATGTACTGTTGGGCTTTGGCTGTGCAGTATATGAAGGGAGAAGCCTTAGTCTGGTGGAGCGGTAAGATTGAAAGTACTCAGGGAGAGTATGAACTGTTTTGGAAAGACTTCAAGACCCTATTTCAAAGGAAGTATTTCCCTCGGGAGGCGATGGATACTATGGAGCACCAGTTTCTGACTATCACTCAAGGAAATCGGAATGTCCAACAGTATGAGGAGGAGTTCAATTGTCTTCGTCAATTTG
The DNA here is from genome assembly GCA_900406275.1 of Anastatica hierochuntica. Lineage (NCBI taxonomy): Eukaryota > Viridiplantae > Streptophyta > Magnoliopsida > Brassicales > Brassicaceae > Anastatica > Anastatica hierochuntica. The sequence goes on from OVAN01004195.1 coordinate 1,727, forward strand.
CTGGTTGATATCTGGAGGAGCAAGAGCTGATCAGGAGGTTTCTGAATGGTCTGAATGTCGAGATCAAGAACCGCTGCAAGTTGGTGAAGTATGATTTCCTAGACGAGCTGATAGAGAAGGCAGCTGACCAAGAGAAGGGTCTGAGAGAGGAAAGAGAGAGGAACAAGCCACCTCCGCCTCGAGTGAACCCCAATGGTCGCAAGAGGGATTTTAATTAAGCTTTTGGTCAGACACATACCCAGCAGCCACTAGTGCTCTGATGCTTCAATTGCAATCAGACGGGTCACAGGTGGGCAAATTGTCCCTACGAACAGAGGGTAGCCCCAACAGCTCAGCCAGTCAACCTCAGAGGAAAACCGCCAGTAGAGAATCTGCCAGTAGCAAATCCGCTAGCAGCTAATCTGCCCGCAGCTAACCTGCCAGGAGTTAACCCGCCAGCACCCCATGTGCGATGCTACAACCGTGGTCTGATGGGTTACTATTCCAGGATGTGCCTGATGCCTCGGGTCAATATGCCACCCCTGCCGCCGTTACCGCCGCGTCAGCCTCGCCCGCAGGGTCCAGTACATCGCGTCTTTGCTGCGGAATTAGCCGAGGAGGAAGAGGAGCCCGAAGCTGTTGTCAATGCCGCTTACGGCTATGAAGGAGTTGAGCCTATCGCCGCTATGTTGTTAATCCTTTTTGTTGAAATAGTAGGAGTCCGTGTTGTTGTGAAAATAGTCAGTCAAATAGAGAGTCCAAACCCTAGAATGATTAGGACCACCCTTCTGTAGGAACTGTATTGGTGGGAGGAGAAGTCGCCTATACTATGTTTGATTCCGGAGCGACGAATAGCTTTGTGACACCCCAGATGGTCAAGAGGTGGAATTTCATGGCAAGTTTGTCGAGAGAAGCCGGAAAGTCGCAACAGTTGGCAAGGAAAAGATGGGAGACATTGGAATCCATGTCGGAGTGCCAATTGTCATTGGAGGGAAGGAGTTCGCCGGAAACCTGACAGAAATGGAGATGGGCAGATATGACGTAATCTTAGGAATGGATTGGTTAGATCGTCATGGAGTGGACCTAGACTGCCGTCAGGCGCAAGTAAGGATACTTGGAACTGAGAAGGAGGCCGTTTTCCAAGGAATTAGGACGAGTTCCGGAGTCCCAATCATCTCCATGTTGCGAGCAGAGGAGCTCATAAGAAAAGGGAATGAGGCGTTCATTGCAACGATCACGATCACCAAGGAAAGTGATTCTGTGGAGATTAAGGACATCCCTGTGGTAGCTCAATATGAGGACGTCCGCCACCAGAGAGAGGAGATGCTTTCACCATTGAGCTTGAACCAGGAACGCTTCCTGTGTCTTGAGCGCCCTATCGCCTGACACCCGCTGAGATGGCAGAATTAAAGAAGCAGTTGGAAGATCTGATCAAGAAAGGCTTCACCCGTCCGAGCAGTTCGCCATGGGGAGTGCCAATCCTGTTTGTGAAGAAGAAGGATGGCACCTCCGGTTATGCATCGACTACAGAGGTCTGAATAAGGTCACAGTTAAGAACTGGTACCCGTTGTCGAGAATAAATGAGTTGTTGGACCAACTCCAAGGAGCTTCTTGGTTCTCCAAGATCGATATTGCGTCAGGTTATCACCAGATTCGAATCGCGGAAGAAGATGTGTGAAAGACGACCTTTCGTACCCGGTACGGGCAATATGAGTTTGTAGTCATGCCATTTGGGTTGACGAATGCAGCAACCGCCTTCATGAAGTTGATGAATGACGTCTTCAGGAAGCATTTGGACAAGTGCGTGATTGTCTTCATCGGTGACATCCTGGTGTATTCTAAGACTAAGGAGGAGCATGCCTAGCACTTAAGGATTATGCTAGAGACATTAAGGGAGCAGAAGTTGTACGCCAAGCTCAGCAAGTGCAACTTTTGGCAAAAGGAAATACGATTCCTAGGGCATGTAGTCTCAGGATCTGGAGTCGCAGTTGATCCAGAAAAGATCAAGGCTATCACCGGTTGGCCGACGCCTACCAGCACTACAAAAGTTCGCAGTTTCTTGGGTATAGCGAGCTATTACCGCAAGTTCGTCCAAGGATTCGCCAGTCTGGCCAAGCCGATGACTCGCCTTACAGGAAAGGGAGTTAAATTCGAATGGACAGAGGACTGCTCCAAGAGTTTCAAGGCATTAAAGGATCGACTGACTCAGACGCAGTGCTTGCTCTGCCAAAAGTAGGGGTACCGTATCAGGTCTATACGGATGCCTCAGAAGTTGGTTTGGGATGTGTTCTGATGCAGCTTGAGAGGGTCATCGCATATGCCTCGCTACAGTTGAGACCTCACGAGTTGAACTACCCGACGCATGATCTGGAATTAACAGCAGTAGTTTTTGCACTCAAGATCTGGAGAGTGTATCTGTACGGAGAGAAGATTCAGATATTCATCGACCACAAGAGCCTGAAGTACATTTTCACCCAGCCAGACTTGAATTTGAAGCAGCGCAGATGGGTAGAACTTCTGGCAGATTATGAGATAGAGATATCCTATCACCCTGGAAGGGCTAACCAGGTCCCAGACGCTTTAAGCCGCAGAAGGTCAGATGTGGCCGAGTCAAAGGAGACTCAAGAACTGGTGGAGATGATGGCAAGTCTCAGGTTGTGCGCCACTATGGTAGAAGATGGTTTAACCGGGTTCAGAAGCAGTGAACCAAGTTGATTTGTTATGGAGAATTCGCCAGGCTCATGATAAGGACAAGCCTCTCAAAGAGATGGTCGAAAAGGAAGTTATCGGGTACCATGTAGCGACCAATGGAACGGTCATGTTTAGAGGATGAGTCTGTGGACCAAACGATTTAGGGTTAAGAAAGGAAATTTTGCAACAAGCTCTCTGTTCAAAGTCCTCAGTTCATCTGAGAATGGGCAAGATGTACCAACGTTTGAAAAGGTACTATAATTGCGGCGGAACGAAAGGAGATGTAGCCACTTGGGTTTTGCAGTGTCAGACATGTCAACTGGTAAAGGAAGAAAACTGAGTACCAGGCGGCCTTCTCCAAGATTTATCATTACCACAATGGAAATGGGATATGGTAACCATGGATTTTGTCACCGGATTGCCATCTACCACTGGAGGTAAGAACGCAATTTGAGTAATCGTCGACCGATTGACAAAGAGTGTTCATTTCCTGCCAATTAAGAAGATGGATGGAGCCGACAAGTTAGCGGAGAACTATATCGATGAGATTGTCAGACTGCATGGGGTTCCAGTCAGTATGGTGTCAGATAGAGACGTCAAGTTCACTTCTATCAGAAAGCCTTGGGCACAAGGGTAAACTTCAGTACGACCTACCACCAGTAGACCGATGGGCAATCAGAAAGGACGATTCAGACCTTAGAGGATATGTTGCGGGCGTGTGTACTTGAATGGGGAGACAACTGGTCTAAGAATCTTCCATTGGTCAAATTTGCCTACAACAACAGTTACCATTCGAGTATAGGGATGCCACCCTATGAAGCTCTCTATGGAAGACCATGCAGAACGCCCCTGTGCTGGTCCGGAGTGGGGGAGACCAGAGATCTAGCGCCAGAAATCATTAAGGAGACTGAGCAACAAGTGGAAATGCTCAAACAACGGTTGAAGGAAGCCTATGATTGTCAAAAGAGTTATGCAGACAATCGCCGTAGAGAACTGGACTTCACAGTAGGGAATCAGGTATTTCTAAAGATGAGAAAATTCCAAGGAGGGAAGCAAGGTAAGGGTAAAAAGAAGTTGAGACCCAGATTTATGGGGTCGTACCTCATCATTGAAAGGATATGCGCGGTTGCCTACAAATTGGATCTACCGCAAGAATTTGCAGACTTCCACAACGTCTTAAATGTGTTGGTACTGAGGAAAGTTATCAGAGAACCAGAGATGATTCTGCCTAGTCCGCCGCCGAGCCTACAAAAGAACTTTACAGCTCAGAGTCAGCCTACAAAAATTCTAGAAAGGGAAGGGAAGGAAGTACAAGGTAAAGTTGTGGTTATGGTAAAAGTCAGATGGGCAGGAGATGGTATTCAGGAAGAGGCCTGGGAGGAGGAAAATGAAATGAAAAGGGATTATTCGAAATTGTTCGAAGGATCCGGAAGGCAACCAGAGGACATCCAGGATTCGAGGACGAATCCCATCGAAGTGGGGGAGAATTGTAATGTCCCCGACCCGGAATCAGAATTAAACCGATTTGACCAACCCGGTTTGCCGAACCAAACCGAAGGAGCCCTAGGTCAACCCTCCCTCTATTTAAAGGAGTCGTCGCCTCGAGAAGTGAGCATCACACAACCCCGTAGCGAAGCTCTGCCCAATTCCCGCGAAAACCTAAGAACCGAGCCACCGCCCGCGCCGCCGTTGCTCCCCGTGCCTGCGCCGTCGCCGTTTCCGCCATCCCGCGAGCCGTCGTCAACCACCGAGCCTCCTGTGTCGCCGCCGCTGCTCCGTTCGTCGATTTCCGCGCCGCAAAGCCCTTCGTCGTGCCGATCATCTTCTCTGCTCTCGTTCTCTGCAAATCCGATGCCATCAGCCGCCGCTCGAGTCGCCCCGTCGTTGCAGCAGTCCCCAGCCGCCGCCGCATCGTCTTCGTGCTCCAATCGTGACCAGCAGCCATCGCGTGACCCGATTTGAGCCCCTGCCGCGATCCCCGAGCCTCTGCCGAGCCGTCTCTCCGTCGCTCGAGTCGCGTCGCCATTCCTAGCCGCCGAGTCGTTGAAGCCGCGAGTCTCCCTCTGCGTTTTCGCCGCCGTAGGTAAAACCGCGAGGACTAGAAGTTCAGTAGCTGTTCTAGAAGTCATCCGTGCCAAGTCTCCATATCTGCGTTTTGTTAAGGTGAGGTGTTATTCCCGTAGCTATACCCCCGTAGAATTGTCTTAGGATACTTTCATTGCTAGCATAGGGTTAACGCGTCTCGAGTCAGTCTGGTTGATGCTTGAAATGTTAGGTCTAGGAAATTAAAATAGTGTTTGATGTGATGATTTGAGTTTGGAAATGTGATGACGGGAATGTATTATCCCCCGGAGAAGTGAAAGAAAGTCCTGGGTCCACACAAACCGGGGAGTTGGAGAGTGAGATAGCCGGTTACTGTGGTGGTTTCCGGAAGGTTAAGGCGTTTTGGAGAAACCGGGGGTTTTGTCTAGGACATCTTAGTATGTCATGTTTGATTGTGGCACAATAGGTGTCTGCTTGGTGCTAATTCTATGTTATCCATGAACGCATGTTGAGTCCTCTCCGCGGTGTTGCGTATCTAGCATCTCATGCCTCACTGGGTGATTTCCATGTCACTCACCCTCTCTATCCCCCTTGCCTCTCTCCCTTTTCGTCCCTGCAGGTGAGTATAACGAGCAGCTGGATGGATGATGATGGGAACAGTGTTTGTTTTCGGGACCGGGTTCTTTTAATTGTTTCCTTTGTTTTTCGAACTTGGTTTTGTTTCTTTTCTAGACTTTTTGGTTGAATCTGGTTTTGAGATAGATTTAGTTATGTGATGGAATAAACGAACTCGTGATTTGGAATGAGATTTTATTAGAACTGCTCTGGGAGATTGTTTGTGAAGTTGGAGATAGTCTAGGAAGGATAACAGATCCGGAAAGGACCTTGGCCAGGTGAACCGGGGTGTTACAATTAATCTTTATAGAATGGAGGGAGTATCAAACAAGGAAGAGACAAAAAAAGATTAGGAAGATCACCAAAGAAGGTCTTGTAGAAGCGTTACAACTACTGAATTATTTCAGGTAAACCTTTATACTATGTTCCAATTATCATTGACACCGGATTTACCGTTTAGGATTAAATTTTTTTTTTATAAAAAGCATTCTATTGAAAAAACTAGAGATTAAAAAAATATGGTTATAAAACCATATAATTGAAAAAGAAAATAAAAAAATTAGATAATTTTCAACTAGAGGATAAGCAGAGCAGAATAACAAAGCATAGTGTAGATAGTGTCGGACAGATAGTATTCAACATGCAATGGTGAATGAATTAATGTGGAGGTCCTCGGTCATTGACCCCTTCTTCCTTAATCTATAACCACGAACCCTTTCGTCTCCTTCAACTTTTGAGATGGCTTTAATAGTCTACCCCTACGAGACCTTTGTGCCGAATTCTCATAAGTTTCAAGAGGGAGGAAGACTCCATTTCGGAAATCTACATACAGATCACGGGGAAGTATTGGATTTGCGCCAAATGAGACACAATCTACTGACTGGTTTGGCGACCTCGAAGTAACATTTTCCATTGGCGGAAGAGGGGTAGCAATATACATCGCTTCTACATTTTCCAATACCATATCCATGTGTTGGTAGTTCGCTTCGGTGAACGGAGTATAAATTGTATCATCGTCCACCAGGTTTGCTTCTTCTCCAAAGATGGGGGGAGGGGGGGGGGGGGGGNNNNGGGGGGGGGGGGGGGGGGGGGTTGAAGAGCCAACACAATCAAAGCCATGAAAATTATAGAAATACAACTTTACATGGAACACAAAATATAATCAACTTTCTAGAAATAATAAAGAAAGGACCATTTAGTCTAACCAGAACATTTTTTTGTCAATATAAATAAATATTAAGAAAACGAAATCTGTCTTTGGATTTTTTTTAATCAACTAATTTTATTACGTGGAATTTAAAACCCCAGCAAAAAATAATTATCAAGTGTTGTAACAAACAAGGAAGCAGAGAGGAAAAGTAAAAGAAAAACAGAGCACAAGCAACGACAAGTTGAAACAAAAGGAGAGAGCAAGGGAGGAACAATGGCTTTCATCACCTAAAGAAAGGATTAAAGAAAGCCAAGGCGAGATTCCTCAAGGATTCGATCATTTAACCAGGAAGGACCTCCACGGGCTATATAGCCATGGACTATGTTCTCCCGAATGACACTCGTGGCGATATCCCGAGCCACCGAATTAGCTTTAGCACTTTTGAAAGTAATTTCACAAGCTTCAAACCTATAACTCAGACTAATGATTTGTGCCGTAAAGAGCCGGAAGCGAGGTCATAATAGAGGTTTAGACACCCCTTCAATGGCTTCTTGACAAGTAGAGACTATAAGCACCTTCTGAAGGTGAAGATTGGAGAGCGCTTGTAAAGACCATAAGATGCATCTTAATTCACCAAGGACATGATTCTGGGATGGTGAGAACAGGTCTCTCGAGTGATATAAGACTGTTCCAACATGATTCCTTGCTATCCAAACAACACCATTGTGCAAAGAGGAACTTCTCCAAGTGGAGTGAACGTTGCACTTTATCGTACCAGGCTCAAGACACATCCAAATCTCCCTTGGTGCCATTTCACTCTGAGCCTTTTCTACTACCTCATTATCTTTAGTGTTGGCCAATCTCCAAGCCTTCCCTTATTCCATGGATCTTTGTACTATCATAATTGCAATCGATCTCTTCCCTTCCAATAATACTTTATTCTGATTTTTCCATATGTTCCAAAGGAGCCATGGTATATCTTCTCTGTTGAGCTCAATATCGTGAGAGGAAGAGCTATAACTCAGCACATACAACAAGTTCTCTGCTATGGAATCCGAGAAACCACCTTCCGGACAAGTGAGACCAGCTTCAAACATAATTTGATGAGTCTCCGCACATTTGAATAATACGTGATTGATTGTCTCAATATGACCTTGGCACAACTTACAATGAGTGTCCAACAACACTCCACGGCTTGCCAATCTTTCAGCTACAGCAAGTGCTCCCGAGAGCGATCTCCAAAGGAAGAACCTGATTTTCGGCTCTGTCTTCAACTTCCACACTTTTCTTTTCAGCTTGATTCTCTTATTATCCTCGATAGACTGCAAAACCGGACCAATACCAGGAGCTTTTATCGCAAGCCATTGTCCACTCTTGACAGTATACGACCCGTTTTTCGTGTAAGCCCAAATGAGCTTATCTTCTATATCTCCTATAGGCAAGCCTGTAATTTTCCGGGCATCAGCAGGCGCAAGTAGAGTTCTTACTTCCTGATAATTCCATGAACCCTCATCATTCATCAAGTCAGACACTTGAAGGTCCCAATTTACGATCTCTTGAGCGCTTAAAGGAATGCGAGGATGGGAATCCAGAATCCATCTTTCCCTCCAAACCTTGGTATCCCGACCATTACCTATCGATTTAATGAGGCCTCTCGTGAGGAGCTCTTTCCCAAAGCAAATACTCCTCCAAGCATAAGATGGGCGAATACCCTTCCCGCTATCAAGGAAAGATGATTGTGAGTAATATCTACCTTTATACACACGGCTTAAGAGAGATTCGGGTTCGTTGTGTAGTTTTCATGCTTGTTTCGCGAGAAGTGCTTGATTAAAATCCTGCATATCTCGAAATCCTAATCCTCCATCCTCTTTTGATTTACAAAGCTCCTTCCAAGCTACCCAATGTATCTTACATTTTTTATCACACCCATTCCACCAAAAGTTCGTCATAGCACTAGTAATCCTTTGGCATTGGTTCTTAGTGAGACGAAAGCATGACATAGCATACACCGGAAGAGCCATCGCAATTGACTTAAGTAGTACTTTCTTTCCCCCAAGAGAAAGCGTTTTGTCGTACCAATTGTTAAGCCTCTTGCTTAGTCTTTCATTGATGAATGCCAAGATTTTTTGCTTTGAACCACTAAAGCATTCCGGGAGCCCCAAGTACGAACCTTCTCCTCCTTCGTTTTCTATCCCCAACAACTCGGCAAGGAATCTCTTCATATATAGGTCGATATTGGCTCCGAAGGTTATCGCGGACTTACGGAAGTTGATTTCCTGGCCGGATGCCTTTACATACAGTTCCAAGCATTTCAAAAATTCCACACATTCCCGAAAAGAAGCCTGACATAGAAATAGACTATCGTCAGCGGAAAAAGGATGTTGGATTGGAGGGCAATTCCTGGTTAACCTCATTCCGGTAATGCTACCCTCTAACTCGTCCTTGTTCATCACATGGACCAAAGCCTCCGCACATAATATAAAGAGGAATGGAGAGGGAGGGTTGCCTTGACGAATACCTCTTTCCGGTGTGATAAGCCCATGCTCTTGACCATTTAACAAAACCGAGAAAGTAACTGACCGAACACAACTCATAATCCATGTCGTCCATTTCCTATCAAAACCGAAACGCGAAAGTACTTCTTCCAAAAAAAATCATTCCACTCTATCATATGCCTTAGACATATCCGTCTTGATAGCAATATAATCATCTTTGCATCTTGGGTTGGTCTTTAACCCGTGTATCATTTCATGTGCGATGAGCAGATTATCGGAGATGAGACGACCTTCAACGAAAGCTCCTTGTGTAAGAGATACGAGCTGAGGGAGAATTCGCTTAAGGCGTGAGGAGAGCATCTTCAAAATAATCTTATAGGATGTGGAGCATATGCTGATCGGACGAAGATCCACCATTGATTTCGGGTTCTGTGTTTCGGAAGCAGACAAAGCTGCGTAAAGTTCCAGTCCGAAGGGAGATAACCTGATTAAAAAAAAATTCAAATTCTTTGACTAGTTGCTTGTTAGTGATGCTCCAATAGTGTTGAAAGAAACTACCCGGTATACCATCCGCTTCCGGAGTGCTATTACTGCGAATAACCTTGACCGCTTTACGAATCTCCGAGACGATAACCTTTTTGGTGAGTTCCTGGTTCATATTGCTCATGACTCTGCTCTGAAAACCAACCAGTAGTGCCGCTGCGGATACAGGGGCAGAAGACGTGAAGAGCCTTTTGTAATAATCAACATCTATTCTACCTTTTTCTTCCTCCTAAAATTCCTCCTCACCATTCTGATTAACCAGGGATTGAATGAAGTTTTTCATCCTCTTCGTCTTAACCTTTCCTTGGAAGAATTTCGTGTTCTTATCACCTTCTTTAAGCCACTGCACTTTACTTTTAAGTTTCCAATACTTCTCTTCTTCCCTCATCGCAATAGCTAAATCATCTTCCAATCGAGCCATAACCATGGAGTGTGGGACTGTTTTAGAGGCTTCCATATCTAGTTCCATTTGAAGAGATTCAATAACCTTTTTAGAATTGCGGACAACTCCTCTCTTCCACTTGGAGAGAGCTTTGCGATACAGAGTTATGCGATGGGACAGATTATCTCTTTCGTTATCACGTACGTTGTCCCATCCTTGTTTGACAATTTCACGGACCTCTGGTTTTGAAAGCCATCTCTGGTCAAAGATGAAACGACCTCCATACGTATTCTGATTCCCACGAGGTCAAATGAACTCTGGACGATGGTCCGATCCCCAACGTCGAAGATATTCCGCTTGTGCACCTGAAAAGAGATGAAACCATTCTGTATTACCAAAGGCCCTGTCTAAGCGGCATTGCATCCAGACTTTAGCCTTAATGCCATTGTTTTCCATGACCTCCCGCATACCTGCCCATGAGAAGGAATTCCCCTGACTTGGTAACTCTTGAATTCGGCATTCGGCGATGAAAGTTCTGAAAGCATTAAATGAAGCTTCCGGTCTTGCTGGTCCACCGCGTTTCTCAGAGTTATTCAAGATCTCATTAAAGTCACCAGCCAATAACCAAGCCTCCTCTCTGTTTTCTCCAAGTTCTCGGATAGTGTTCCACACCTCGATTCTTCTTTGTCTAATGGGATCACCATATACAAAGGTAATGAAGAAAGACACCGAATCCACTCCAACCTTGACGTCGATGATTCTTTTGTTGGAGAAAAGAATATCCACCTTATGAGTGTTCTTCCAAAATAATGCTAAACCACCACTAAACCCCGTAGGATCCACCAAGAAACAGTTTTCAAAATTCAAAGAGCGTTTGAAACTCGTAACATAGTCACTAGAGTTTTTAGTCTCTAGGAGAAACAAAAAGTCCGGATTATGTCGACTACACATATCCTCTAGACGTCGAACTGTCAATTCGCTTCTCAACCCTTGACAGTTCCAAACGAGCGTCATCATTGGGACTCGGATGGTTTCTGGTGAACCATCAAACCATCTTATTGTTTTAGCAGTTTAGAAGACACCTCTGTTTCTGTCTGTGCTTTCCTTTTACACACGAACTCACCGTCGGGTTCCTTAGCTAGGACTTGCATTGGATTCTCATTCGACACCCCTGTTTCTGACTTTTTCTTACGAGGTCGCGGAGAACACTTTCTCACAGCTTTGGCTTTTGCATCAGCACTCTTTGAGATTCCACAATCATTATGGCCAATTTGAAAGTTAATAGTGCCAGGAGAAACAAGAGTCCTTCCGTCATTATCTAGCCTCTGTGGCATGATCTGGTGTTGGCTAGTTTTAGTGGTTAGAATGAATTAATTGGATCAACTAATTGATATACCAAAAATGAGCTTAGGACCTTCTTTTCTAAGCACAGACTTTACATTTTCTTTTCAAAATTTTCCCCCATTCCGTAAGGAAACTTTCATTGGCGGCAACATTGTGTTATTAGAAATTGTCCATTTTCAAACACCTCCCTTTGCCTTTATTGGCCAAATTTATTCTCAGTCTCGAGCAATCACGAGTCTAATTTGCTCTTCTTTCCTTAACACCTTAAGAGTAATTGATTTGACATTAAAGAGGTCTGCTTGTGTTCATCAGAACGGTATCCAGTTTCTCCTCTGCTTCACCGGAAAAGCTTGTAAGTGGAGACGAAAAAGCCTGTTCTTGTTAGTCATGTATGGAGGTTTGAATTTGGCGTTACACGCAATGACACTGGAAGAAGATGAACCTATTGTCATCACGGATGATGAAGAATTTTCGACAGCAAACCGGAGTGCTAAAAGTTTGGTAGGGAGACTGTTAAATCCAGAAGACCAGAATATGTCACGTATGCTTCGCCTTATGCCGGAGATTTGAAAGAATTATGAGAGGTGCAGAGGTATAGCTCTGTCCGAAGACAAATTCCAGTTTATGTTTGAACTGAAATCCGATATTTCCACAGTCATGAAACACAGTTTTTGGACCTTCGATGACTGGGGTATGGTTCTTCATCAATGGGTAATGAATCCTCCCCCATCCTTCCTCCAGACGGCACCGGTATGGATCGGACTCAGGAACATTCCGGTGAATCATCTCACATTGAAAACTATTCGTACCATCGCCAACCGTATTGACCAAGTTAGGACGATTGAATTTGATGAAGATAGGCCGCATCTCAAGAGTTATATACGAGTCTTGGTCATTCTGGATTTGAATCAATCGCTAAGAGACTCGAAACCCCTAACCATTCCCTCTGAAGAGACGGTCCGTGTGGATGTGGAGTACGAAAGGGTCAGACGCAAGTGTTTTTACTGTCTTCGCTTATCCCACGATAAACAGAAATGTCCTCTGTTCCTTGAACATCAACAGAGGAATAAATGATTAGAAACGCAGACACCATTTCACAAAATGTTTGAACCTCAACCTCGACTGCACCACAAGAACCTCAATGAGCAGTTTGCACCTCTGTTTTCCCAGTCTATTCCCCCTGGTTTTGCTCCCTTGCCGAATGTCTTCGCACCAAAAGTATTCGAACAGATGAAGTTATATATGTTGTATGGTGACCCGAATGAAAGAGCATTAAGAGAATTCAAAATGAAGAAAGTTTTACATGAACTCTCTAATGACTCGGAGGTACAAAGTTCATATCTCCGATTGGAAGATAGACCTGTGATAAGCAAACAGCTGGATGTGAATAAGAGTATTGCTTATGATCATCGTATGAAAGAAGCAGAAACTATGACAAAGCTGAGTTCATGTCCCGGTAATGAACCAGTTAACAAGGCACATGTGTTTGCGGTTCCTTCGATCAAAAAAGCAGAGGACGATGGGAAACTCTTGGAGCAAAGAAACTCAAAACCAGAAAATCTGTCTTTGGATTCAAAGAGTTGTTTTAGCTACAAAAGAACCCAAATAAATTCGACAATAAAAAAAACAAAGATTATAAAGAAGAGAAGAAGAAGAAGACAAAGATTTAAAGTTTTCATTCCAGTGTTTTCAAAAGCCTGAACAGACCAGCTGCTTCTCGAATCCGAGAAAACTCAATGCAGAAAGCTTGCACTTCTATGAATAGATCCTTCACTGTTCCATTTACAACAACAAGAAAATACACAAATTCATTTCATCACACCATAGTCTAATTACCCGATTCGTAGGATTCTAAAAGCATAATTATAAACTATAGCTTCTTCCTCTGTGAACCTTCTGGTTGATCTTTCTTTTTGTTATTAGCAAAGCAAAAAAATACCAAAATTTTGATAGCAATTAGTCAAATACAAAGATGAGAGAGTCCAAAAAGAATACATTACCGTCAATGATGTTGTTACGGATTAAACTTTGCAAGAAGACACAAACGAGCCGTACAAGCCTATTCTGCATGTATTTGTCTTGCTGCTACAGATCAAAAACAATGCATCACTATATCATTACAAGAAAAAAACAGAGTAGAAGATAAGAACAAATAGTAAATCAACAAACCCGAGAAGTACTATACACAAAACACATAATATCATAGCACAAGCAGGAGTATTTAACACATAAGTTACAGGATGATGATAGTATACAAAGCTTGGTTTAAATTCCTAAGGCAAAAAAACAAACAAAAGCTTTGTTTTGATACCTTGGCGTTCTCACAAGACGATATGCAATTAGTAATGTACACCCGTATAAATTCCTTAGGAAGTTCAACTGCAGTTGTGAGCCTATTAACAACTTCCATTGAGTGCAGGCTCATGTCCATACTTACAAGAGCTGTAAAATAGCTGCACAAGCATTCTCAGATTTCCACTTTAATGTCATATCTTATTTTAAAAATGTAAATAATGGAACTGATACGAAGATGACTTACTCAGCAATATCTGGGGCGTTAATCAGCTTGGTGAGAATTTCAACTGCTATTTGAGGATTGTGCTCTACTAATTGCTGAAAATAACTAACGAGGTCAATGATACAAGAGACGACACAGAACAAAAATGAAAAACTACATAAATGAAATCACATACCGGCAGCTTCCGTGGAGTTATTCCACAGTGATAGACAAGCTTTGGGTCATTTGCCAATGCTGTCGTGATGTCCTGGCCAGCAAAACGTATAAAACATGTTTCTTCACTCAAAATATCCAGGATTTCATGAAAGCTACATCGGCAAGGCTTATCTATTAGATCATCGCAATTACTATTTCAATCCAATGAGAAAGAGAAAAGGCAATAGCAGGGCACGACTTCTATTTTAAATTAGAGTATTTTTCTGCCATACAGTGGCTATCTTAACAACCTTTAAAAATTGTGCATGTGGTTAGTCTTGCGCTGCTATGTTAACTCACTTATCAGTGCGCAAGATAAGCATAAATATTCTCCTAAGCGCAGGACACACTACTTGTATGAGTTTATGCGCATATCAAGAATTAAAGAGCAATATCTACCTCTTGCTCCGTAGGTGAAAGTGTCACCTTTAAACCCTTAACTAGCAAGTCTCTGACTGTTGCGCCTCTGCTAGTATCAGCACACATTTTATCATCCCAAACAAGCTCATGCTTGTTATCAGGATCAATCCAAAGCAACTTTAAAAAGTTGAACCATTTAGGTCAGTTGGATAATTTTCTCAGCCAGTTAAAAAATGTGTTAATCGTAGCCTTACCTCGCTCTGATGAACTGGGTACCTTGGAGGACATGGACGAATCCACCTAGGATTTAATCCCCCCATCGTAAAACTTTCTAATATTCCAGATAGGGCCTCATCTCTGTCACCAGATCCAATTTTGGAATTCCTTTCAAGTTGCACATCGAACCTAAAACATTATTTGACTCAAAGATTAACACAAAGTCAACTTTAAATTGGATATATAACACAGATAATAAAGCTGGGCAAAAAATTGGAAGCTAGCACTAAACAGATCAGAGTCAAAATGTACATAACAGTTAGAAAGATACAGAATCCCCTAACTCATAGTTACGTACTCTGGAGAGTTAGGATCGCATCCACGAGGAACATCAGGATCATGCAATAGCTTTTTGAGGGAACCGTCAGCTAACATATGGCTAGATGGTCCAGAATCGACTTTGTCACCATACTCCCGTTGCAGCTCTCCTAGATTCGGAAAATTCTGACAGAACATCACCATATTTATAAAGGAACAGTTACGATGAAGATAAGATGGATTAGAGATATAATTCGAACATTAGATGTCTATGCATCAACTGCTCTTACATGAGATGAAGGATCAAACGATTTGATATAATCAACAGCTGACTGTTTAAGAATCTGCAAAAGAGTACATCAGTGTTAATCTAATTAACCATGAATACTTAATCAACATCCACAGGTCACAGAGATCATAAAGGATTTCAAAATAATATGTGACACAAAAAGCTTCGAATATGCCTGATCAGAGTAGTGGACAGACTTATGAATAAGATAGCTGAATCCCGCAACCAAATAAGACAGTAGTCTTAGAGAGGGTATATGTGAAAACTGAATCGCAGAACAGATGTAGATATCATATTCAATGAGCATTATGATAAGAGATCTCAGCCCATAATCAAAGTTCAGAGATATTTCCTATGGACATTGTTGTCAACAAGAACAGTATGAAACATGATTCCATTGAGTACATATCAACATGCTCTAGAAAAAACTAGTGAACATAAATTTCGAATTTACATGGCATTAGCAAAAATAGAAGCAGGCAGCTCAAGGAAAAAGCTATACGTGCAGCTATATCATACCTCTTGAGCATTGTTGTAACTATTCCATTGTAACAGATGGAGAAGAAATGATCGCTCATACTTTTCAACTTGCTCGTTACAAGCAGCCTGCAAAAGGCATAGATATTGTTATTCTTTCACACAAGAAGATAAAATAATGCTAAGACCAAAAAATGCATCTCTATATCAATCTATAGAAAGGTAATCAGTATTATATTTTCCACGATTAACAACAAGCTTATTGAGCTACTCAAGACAACTGAGCAAGCAAAGAATTTGCATTTTCTACATGTACTGCTAAGAAAGTTTCAATCTAATGGAGGTTCATGAACACCCAAGAGACGAGGCTTACATTTATCATTTCGGATACAAATGGGTTGGCAGATGGTTTCTGGAGAGAATAACAGTGGTATATGATGGCAAACGCAATAAGTCGATCAGTACCCCGGAGTATCATTTGCTCCTGAACCTGAACCAAATCTCGTTTCCAGTTAGTCACAATCTAGCCAATGTAAAAAGTAACCAAAGTTGAGAAATGGAGATCAGACCGAAAACAGTTTCTTTATGGCTTTTGATTTAGCACTGGTATACAATGAGCAGAATAAAGAAATCAAATTCAATATAGATAAATCCAAATACTCGATTTCATTCACGAATTCAATATCAGAACCATGAAAGGAATGAGGAAGAAAAAATCCAATTTCAGAGAATCAACACGAAAGGAGCTTCATGTAAGAGGTGATTACTAAAGGATGAAAACCCTAGATTCAAATCAAATCCTTTTTGCAGTGAAACATCAATTCAAAACCCAAAACCCGTAGCTGCGAAGAACACGAATCCTAGCAGATAGAGGAAGTAGACAGAGAGAGAAGAAGAAGAAGAAGAAGAATAAAGACGAGGACATGCCTGTAAAACAAGGGAAAGAGAAGAGCAGACGGCGAGGTAACGAGATGGTTGGAACTTGGAGTTGAATTCCGCAAGAACGTCGACGAAAGGACGGAGATCGGACTTGAGAAGCGACAAGAGATTCGCCGTCTCTTCTTTGCTGAGATTCATCATCTTCCAAAGGTGAATCGGAAATCTTGGTGAGCCTAAAACCTACTTCCTTACTGGTGGATTTCAATCATTCAATCTTTGGGGATTTTCATATTTCCAAGTTTTTTTCAGCCATTTTATTTTTATGTTCCAGAAATTGACCTTATACTTCTTTGTCACTCAGAAGGTTTAATGCCTCCGATAAAGTCTTTTGAAGGGTGCTTTCGGAAATTTGGCTTGCTCATGGTTTTCACTTTTCAGTAGACAGTAGCTAAGTAGCTACTAGTTTTTTTTTTCTTTTTCTTTTTTTCAGCTAATGTTATTATTTCTTAAAATGGTACAAGGCACCATATGATTATACATCTTTTGTTTTCTATCCTTGCCTCCTTTGCTAATGCATCAGTTTTGCTATTGTGTTCTCTCTTCACATGATCAAAAGAGAAAAATGAATGTTTCAATGTCATATTTGTGATATCCATTAGATAGTTCAATACTCCCTTCACCTGACAATGTTGTGTATAATGCCAGATTATCTTCTCTAAAATCAACTCTATCATACCCCAATCTTTTCATCTGAATCACCATTTCTCTTAGTGCACATGCTTCTGCTTCCAAAGCATCTCCTATTGGTTCAATGCTTGATGAGCCCTATACCATTTCTCTACCATTCGGGGAAACCAGTAGCCACCCTATGTCAGTCTTATCCGCAAGAGATACCCAAGAAGCATCTACATAACACATATTATGATATTCGTCGACGTGAGTATCTTGCTGATTGTTTGTCTCTCCATTCAAACCATTTATTTGGCTTGTAGCTTCTTCTTCTCTCATGTTTGCATAAATCCACTCAGTCATGTCTCATATGGCTCTATTTATTACATCTAAGATTGAAGTTCTTTTGTTATGAAAGATGAACAAGTTTTTCATCTTCCATATTCTCCACCCAATAAAAGATGCAAGATTAATTTTATGGTTTTGGGGTTGTAAAGAATAATCTAATATCCATTGTACCTTTTGATGAAGGTTGGGCAATGAATACAAAGATTCTATTGGTTTCTGTAAAGGAGCCATTTGTCATATTTCTTTGGAAACTCTGCAACTGAATAACATATGCTCCACACTCTTATATTCCTTTCCACACATCTGGCATACATCATCTTTTATTAGGTTTCTTGTTTCAGAGCCTCTCCTATAGGTAGTCCCTTTTGGATTACTCTCAACCAGAAATGCTTAACCTTTGGCAGTGTTGGAAGCCTCCATATCCACATATATTTGATATCATTAGCTCCCTGCATATTTCTTAACTCATTATGGCTAAAGTGGTAATCAAATTTCACAGATTACTGTCCGTTTTTGGAATGGATCCATTATTTTTCATCCTTTGATCTTGTCAGACTTAGTCTTATGCTTTGGACTTTTGGTATGTCATGATCACTCACCATTTACCTTAACTTCATGTCATCCCATTCTCTTCTGTCGTTGGTGAGAAGCTCAAAGACTCTCATTTCATTTATATTTACTCCAACTCTAGGTATTGCTGGTCTTGGGGGATTAGTTGGTATCCAATTGTCTTTCCACACTCTGACTTCACTCCCATCACCAATAATCGATTGTCTCTACCTTGATTAGCTATGAATGTTTCCTGTATTCCTTTCCAAGCATATGATGATGATCTTGTACTTGTTCCTGCATTTAATATCAAACCCTTAGAGAAGTAGTTTTCTTTGTACACTTTAGCCAACAAAGAATTCAGATTTTTAAGTATTCTCGACCCTTGTTTTTCTACCAAGTTCCTATTAAAATGTATTAAATTTTTGATTACAAGCCCCCTTCCTTCTTAGATCTAGTTATCTTCTCTTAAGCTATCCAAGGCACCCTATGTTTATCTTTGATTGTAGACCAAAATTGTCTTATTACTTGTGGCATATGCTTCATTATCTTTCTAGGCATTAGGAGGCATTACATTTCTTAGTTTGGTATTGTAGTGGCCGCTGCCTTGATAAGTGACTCTTTCCTAGCTGGGGAGAGTAATCTAGAGTACCATCTCTCTATCCTTGTCTCTATTCTCTCCTTAAGAAATCTAAAACTTGCACATGGTCTTTTAGCTATAATTTCAGGCAGTCCCATATATTTTCCAAACCCTCCAGTCTTGCTTATTCTAGTGATTACTTCGATTCTATCTTGAACCTCCATTGGTGTGTCTTTACTAAATATTATTGCAAACTTGGAGAAATTAACATACTGACCTGAAATTCTCACATATCGATCCAAAGCTTGAATGGATGTTGAGCATTCATGTTCTATTGCTTTATTAAAAAGAAGTGAATCATCAACAAACATATGTGTGATAGGAGGGTCTTCCCTGCTAGCTCTGAATCCATGGATTAGTCATCTCCTTTTCAAGTTATATAATAGACGAGAGAGTCCCACTGAGCAGATCTAATACAAATAAGAGAAAATAGAGTCTCCTTGTCTAATACCTCTTGTAGGAGTAATGTTCCATGTTGGATTTACAAGGATAAAGTAAGAAACTGTTGATACACATGCATTTATACGTTGACACCATTTATTTGCAAAATCCAATTGTCTCATCAAATAAACAATAAATCTCCACTCTAGTTTGTCATAAGATTTGGCTATATCTAGTTTGAGAGCCACAAAATGCTCTTTCTTTTTCCTTGTGGTTAGACTATGAATTAGCTCACGTGTAACCAACACATTATCAGTGATGAGTCTATTTGGTATGAATGGGTACGTGTTTTCAGAGATTATCCTATTTAACAAGGGCTTCAACCTTTCAGCTAAAATTTTTTGATATCAGCTTAAAGGCCACATTGCAAAGGCTAAGAGATCTATAATCTTTCACCTCCTTAAGGTTCTCTATTTTAGGAATCAGGCACACATTTGTATGGTTTAACTCATGATGCAGATAACATTATTGAAAAATGAATAATTGCTTTAGAAACACCTTTGCCAATGGATTCCAAATGTTGGTGGAAAAAGCTTGTGTTCAATCCATCTGGTCTTGGGGCTTTGTCATTGATTCATCAGTTTCAACGCTTGGTAAATCTCACTTTCAGATATTGGCCTTGTTAACTTCTCATTATCTTCTGGAGTCACTCTTGGTCTGACAACTCCCCTTTGTTGACCATATGCAACAACAATAGAAGGATCAAACTTATATAGATCTCTGAAATAAGTTTTCACTATATTTAGAATGTTCTTCTTCTTTGTGCATAATTTCCCATCTGCATCGAGGAGACAAGATATATGACTTGTAACTCTTCTTTGTTTGGTTATGGCGTGAAAGTATGTAGTGTTCAATCCAAAATATATTTCTCATAAGTTTGGTCTAATTTCTCTTGAATTTGTTGTATAGCCTTCAATACATTGTAGTTATTGTCTTTCTTCCAGCTTGCCATGTTATTTTTGTATTATCTTAATGTTATAGGCAGATCTTCTGGTGAAAGATTCTGAAAACTTTCCTCCCATGTGTTTTTGATCACCTTCTTCACCTCTAGAACATTTCTCCACCTGTTATCATACCTGAAAAACTTTCTACCTTGTCAATCTCTATTCTTTGTATAGAGTAGCAGTGGTCTGTGATCTGATCCATTCCAACTTAGTAGCTTGATATATTCCATAGGGAAAGTCTTAAGACGTTATGCATTAGTTAATCCCCTATCAATCTTCGTTTTGACCGGATGATTTCCCCTTCTACCAACCCATGTGTACTTCCCTCCGACCATCCTGGCATCATTAAGTCCTATATTATTAATGAGAGATAGAAATGGAGTGAAAGTATATTCACCTCTCCTTGGTCCTCTTATCTTTTCCTGATTGCTTCTTATGTCATTGAATTATCCCATGAGTAACCTTGGTATTCCGACATAAAGCAATCATTTGTTTCCATTGGCTATTCCTTTCTCTTTTGTTTAGATGTCTATAAACATAGGTCAAAACATAGACAACACCATCATTTTCTATTAACATATCAATATTATACATATTAGGGGTTGAAAAACAGTTAAGTCTACTCCCCTATCCCAAAAGATTGTCATTCCTCCACTTAGCCCTACTGGAGAACATACTGAAAAGTGTTCATACCTCATTCTCCTAGCTATTGACATCACTACATCATCCTTGTTCTTAGTTTTCGAGAGGAGTACAATATCAGGTTTATATTGCTTTATGATATTGTCCAGAAAATGATATGCCAAGGTGCCCCTCAAACCTTAGCAATTCCAGTGCATAAGCCTCATGTTGCTGGGGGTGGTTTCGGGATCGTCATTCTCCCCTCAACATTACAAGTTTTATGGTGTTGTTGAAATGTAGATGTTTGGTGATCCTCTTCCTCCCATCCTTGACTGAGTTGTATTGGCCACATTGCCTTCATTGAAAGTCTCAGTGAGTCTTTGTCTGCTTGTCACCACCTGTTCCTCCACTGGGATTTCTTCAGCCTTCCTTTTAGCTTCTGCATTGAAAACCGATGATTCTACTACCTCTCTGATAGTGATTGGTGGTGCCATGATCG
Source organism: Anastatica hierochuntica (assembly GCA_900406275.1). Taxonomy (NCBI): domain Eukaryota; kingdom Viridiplantae; phylum Streptophyta; class Magnoliopsida; order Brassicales; family Brassicaceae; genus Anastatica; species Anastatica hierochuntica. Next base: position 22,932 of record OVAN01004195.1, read on the forward strand.
ATGTGACTCTTGCCTCTGACATATTGGAAGTGTTATTGTGTAACTGAATTGTATCATCCCCATCATATCATCTACTTTCCTTCATGATTCCATCTGGTAGCTTCTTTCCTCTTTCCTCATATGCTCATTTCTTTGGTTTTGCTCCATATCATCATTTATCTAATTTGGAGGAAGCATTGGAAACTCTGGAATTTGTGGTCCATCAGCACACTGTGGAGATTCATGGTTTAGAGCTCACATAAGAAACAAAATTTTCGGAGCTTTTCAAAAACAAATCTCACCATCACCGATTATTTATTCCTTTCAAAATCAAATTGTCGGGCAAATATGAGCTTCGCAGTAGTTGCCATGATAACCTTGATCCATATTTCTCCCTAAGAATTTAATGTTGGCTCTTGTACTCTCACTTCAGGGACGCCTCTGAGAACTTCTCATACCTCCCTATCATTCTTATAATCAACATGCATATTATACACTTGAACCCAGAACGATACGTTATTAAGGAAATTAGGTTGATATCGGTGAGTCCACCTATCCATCACCACCACCCAGTCCATGGCCTAATGTTTAGAACTGCTTGAAGATCTCGTTTCTCCCTGAAAAAGAATTGAACAACTCCATCTTTATTTATCCTACTAGTTACTCTCCCCTCTAATTTCCACGCCTTCGGAAGTGTACTCTTCAAAGTTGTTGGCTTATGGTGTTGGGGTTAAGAACTTTAGCTAGTAAGCTCAATCGATTCTCCTTATCCCTTTTCTGACGCGCTTCGGTCGAGAGTTAAATCAGACTTTTTTCTGCTCCCAGATTTAGCTGTTGAAGTGACTTCCGCAATTCTCGATCCATCTCTTCTTCTTGATCTAGTCAAATCTGTCCCTCGATTGACTCTTGATTGCTTGAATTATCTAGTTTGATTGATTTTTAGAGTCGCACTTAACATAGATTATATCGTACTAAGCGAAGTGTAAACCCTAACCGAAAGGAAAAGTTTTAGCTACTAAATAAAATCCTAGTATATAAAATTCATCATAATCTATATTTCCCCACATATTTGACAGAGATAGTTAGAAGAAAAAATTAAATTAGGTAACTGGGTCAATATTTATTTTAAATAAAAAGATAATATTCCTTATATAAGTTTTTTGAAAAAATATAATATTTAGTGTTTAAGTTTTATGAATATAGGTGGTAGACTTAATTATTAACTTATAAAATTGTATTAAACAGTTTCGCTTAAAAAGTTTCCCCTAATTTATTATTCAAATTTTATCAGTCGAAATAAATAAACTCTCTTGTTATTGTATCATAATCCAATTTCAAATTAAGTAATATGTGTGCGCAAGGGCGAATCTAAACAATTATCTAACTGCGTCCATCTATCACCATTGTGACAGTTTAATATCTTTGTTTAGCTAAAATAAATAATTATTTATATATTAATGGTCGCATTTTCACTCATACCTTTCCATATAGATTGTATAAGTTGGAAATGATAAAAGATAATTGAAAACTTAAGACTACTATAGAACTGTGAAGAAACATTTTACTTTTAAGATAATTTTTTGATATAAGTTAGTCCGACATTTACTAAACCGGTATCAGTTATGAATTATTCAAAAGATTTTGTGCACGTGTTATTCTTTCATGAAAAGGTAGCATATATTTTTGTTTAGACATTGGAGGAGGTGGTTTCCACCCATACCCAGTTTGGAGTGAACCGATCCGGGAGTCGGTTAAGGAACTAGAATGCTGATGGGCCGCTAAGGCCCATCAAGAAAAACTCAGCCCAAGTCGCGAAAAGAAAGAAGGGGCCCAATTGATTCAAGATGTGGGAAAATAAAAACCGAAAGATCGGACATTAAATGAGAGGATTAATGCGCAATAATGAGGGAGTTACGAGCCAAGAGGAGTATAAAAAGAGAAAGAGGAGCTTAGGGAAAGGGATCGAATTTTCTTTCGGAGAACTTAGCTTGTAACTTTTGTAAACCATTCAACTCAAAGTCAATAAGAACACAACCTTTTTCTATATATTATCGCAAATCATATACCCAATATTCTGTGTGGATTCTAGATCCAACAATTGCCGCTAGAAGGAGGGGGGATTTCGCTCTGCTACATCAGATTCTACGTAAGTCGGTGTGCGTTTGTTTAGTTACTCTCGCCTCTTTTTCTTTATTTTTTGCTTTCAGGGCAACATGTCAAGCAACAACGGAGCCGATGGACGAACCAGCCCAACCCTCCCTGGAGATCGTGACGGAGACAATGCCAATCCGGCGACCGGGGTTCAGGAGCAGGAGCAAGTACACCCGACCCTCGATGTTCAGACGACGTTGGACCAGGTCCCAGAAAACATGCGGGGTATCTTCGCCCTGCTGGTAGAACGGACTGCGAGACAAGAAGAGCAGGATCGGCAGTCAAGTCAACGTCTAGAAGAGCTGGCACAAGCCCAAGCTGCTCAGCTCGCAAGGATAAACTCCATCGCCCTGATCTCCCCACGGGAGCTCCGCGCTTTGGAAACCCAACCTGATGACAGGGCAATCCTCGCTGACCGGAGGTCAGGCGATCGGGACCAAGGCCATCAGGACTCGGCCCTAGGAGGAATGTCCGCCCATCCGGACTCCGAGCTGCAGACACTAAAGCAAACACTCGCCCAGGCGACTGCCGAGCTCCGGACTATGCAGTCCTAGATCCATAAGGCCACCAGCTCGGCACCGGAGGTTCACCGGGTAATTGAGGAAACTCAACGGACGCCCTTCACAAGCTGGGTTGTAGGAGTCGTGATCCCGAGCATCAAACTCAAGATTGCGCCCTACGAGGGAAAGACAGATCCCCGAGCTCACATGACCGCGTTTTGCATTGCAATGGGTCGGACCAAGTTCAATGAAGCCGACAAGGACGCCGAATATTGCCAGCTCTTCGTCGAAAACCTCTCAGGGGCGGCTCTGAATTGGTTCTCCCGTCTGAAGGCAAACTCGATTGACAATTTCAATGAGTTATCGACCGCCTTCATCAAGCATTACTCGATGTTCATCGAGAAGGGCGCCTCGGATGCCGACCTATGGACAATGACCCAGAAGAAAGACGAGCCCTTGCGATCGTTCCTATCTAGGTTTAAAGCGGTTATCTCCAATGTGGTCGTCAGCGACGAAGCAGGCATTGCGGCTTTGCGCAATGCCCTTTGGTACAACTCCCGACTCCGGGAAGACCTAATGCTCAACCGGCCTACCTCCTTGGAGGATGCACTCCACCGAGCTTCCCGGTTCGTGGAAATTGAAGACGAAAAGAAAGGTACGCGGAAAAGCACGCTTCCTTAACGAAGACAGCATCCAAAGAGAAGCCCAAGGAGGAAAAGGATAATAAGCGGTCTTCCAACGGGCACCGGTCTGAAGGAAGCAATTCCAAGCATCGGTCGTTCCAAGTATCCAACTCCCAAGGATCCGAAAGGAACTCGCGGTTCAACTCCAACTACAAGTCCAGGTCCAACACCTGGACCCAGAACGACGGACCCAGGACCTCGGACAAATTATGCGAGTACCACAACACCTCGGGGCACACAACGGAGGAGTGCTACGGTTTCAAGCAATACTTGTTCAACAAATACAAGGCAGAGGAGCTAGCTCGGAAGAACGAGGAC
>OVAN01004196.1:0-26558 GCA_900406275.1 Anastatica hierochuntica
GGAGAACCAAGAAGCTCCTTGGAGTTGGTCCAACAACTCGTCTATCCTTGGTAACGGGTACCGGTTCTTGAAGGTGACCTTATTCAGACCTCTGTAGTCGATGCACAACCGGAAGGTTCCGTCCTTCTTCTTTACAAACAGGACTGGCGCTCCCCATGGCGAACTGCTTGGCCGGATAAAACCTTTCTCGATCAGATCTTCCAACTGCTTCTTTAACTCTGCCATCTCAGCGGGTGCCAGGCGATAAGGCGCTCGAGACGCGGGGGTCGTTCTCGGTTCAAGCTCAATGGTGAAAGCATCTCCTCTTTCGGGTGGTGGTCCTGTCAGTGGCTCAAATACATCCTCATACTGAGCTACCACAGGAATGTCCTTAATTTCCACCAGATCACCTTCCTTAGTGACAGTGATTGTTGCGATGAATGCCTCATTTCCCTTTCTTATGAGCTCCTCCGCTCGCAGCATGGAGATGATTGGGACTCCAGAGCCCGTCTTAACTCCTTGGAAAACAACCTCCTTCTCGGCTCCGGGAATCCTTACTTGCGCCTGACGGCAGTCTAGGTCCACTCCATGACGATCCAACCAATCCATTCCTAGGATTACGTCATATCTGCCCATCTCCATCTCAGTCAGGTTTCCGACGAACTCCTTTCCTCCAATGACAATTGGCACTCCCACATGAATTCCAGTGGCTCCCATCTTCTCCTTGCCAACTGTTGCGACTTTCCGGCTCCTCTGGACGAACTTACCTTGGAAGTTCCACCTCCTCACCATTTGGGGTCTCACAAAGCTTTTCGTAGCTCCGGAATCGAACATAGTATAGGCGGCTTCTCCTCCCACCAATACAGTTCCTACAGAAGGGCGGTCCTAATTATTCTAGGGTTCGGACTCTCTATTGGACTGAATCTTTTCACTACAACACGGACTTCTACTAATTGAACAGAAAGGAGGAATAACATACTGACGATAGGCTCAACTCCTTTATAGCCGTCTGCGGCATGGATAACAGCTTCGGGCTCTCCTTCCTCGTCAGCCACTTCTGCAGCAAAGACACGTGGTGTTGGGCCCTGCGGGTGAGGCGGACGCGGCGGCAACGGCGGTGGCGGTGGGAGCAGATCAGCTCGAGGCTCCGTACACGTCCTGGCGTAGTGACCCCTCTGACCACAATTGAAGCAACGCAGCCAGGGTGCTGGTGGTTCGGCTCCTGGTGGGTTAACTGCTGGCCGATTAGCTGCTGGCGGGTTAGCTACTGGCGGATTCCCTTTTGGATTGACTGGATGATCCGTTGGGGCTACCCTATGCGGATAGGGACATTCGGCTTTCCTATGCCCCACCTGATTGCAGTTGAAGCATCAGTAAGTTCACGGCTGCGGGGCGGATGCCTGTCCAAAGGCTTGATTGAAATCCCGCTTGCGACTGTCTGGATTCACTCGCAGCGGAAGTGGCCTGTTCTTTTCTCTTTCCTCCTTTAGACCCTTCTCCTGATCCGTTGCCTTCTCTATCACCTCATCTAGAAAGTCATACTTCACCAACTTGCAGCGGTTCTTAATCTCGATGTTCAGACCGTTCAGGAACCTTCAGATCAGCTTTTGCTCCTCCAGATATCTACCAGCGCAGCGACGAAGACAGCTGAACTCCTCCTCATACTGACGGACACTCCGGTTCCCTTGAGTGATGGTCAGAAACTGGTGCTCCATAGTATCGAGCGCCTCTCACGGAAAATACTTCCTCTGGAACAGCGTCTTGAAGTTGTCCCAAGACAATTCATACTCCCCTCGAGTATTTTCAACCTTACAGCTCCACCAGACCAAGGCTTCTCCCTTCAGATACTGCATAGCTAAGGCCCGGCGGTACATCTCTGGACACTGCAGATGATCCAAGTTCTGCTCCAGCTTCCTTTTCCAGTCATCAACAGCAATGGGGTCAAATTTCCCTTCAAACATCTTCGTACCCATATCTCTGAGCTGCTTGATGTAATCCCAGTAGGACGGTCTATCGCGGAAACTGTTCTGCGGCGGTGGCGGCACAAACGGCGGCATCCTGGCCAGCGGTGGAGGGGGCGGCGGAAGATTCGCAGACCGGTAAGAAGCTTCCCTAGCAACTGTCCTCTGGCTCAGTGCTCGACCTTGGCTGGCACGATGCCTGGCTAGTTCTGCTTCCAGCTCTTCATTCCTGGCAGCGAGTCTGGCAGCTTCCTCTATAGCATCCTCGACAGCTCTGCGGGTAACAGACCCAACGCTCCTCTGAGATGCTCTGGTCTCACTGACAGTATTCCGCCGATTATTCATACTCTCGCCTACACTCTCATGTGAGTTGGCGGGCCGGGCATCTGCGACATTCTCGGCAGCAGCAGTGATCACAGGTTGCACAACTTCTTCAACCACAACTGCAGGAGCATTCACAGGCTGGACAACTTCTTCGACAACAGCAGCACGGGCAATCACTGGCTGGACCGGGGGCTGAACCCTTGGTTGGTTTCCGGCAGCATCACGGGGCTGGTTACTGTTCACTCTTCTAGTGGCGACCATCTGCAAAAGGAAGACCTTGATTAGACCGGCTTCAAACTTGAAGAAGAAGAGGAAAGGCTTAGTGACAACGAACTAGGTAGATTCAGACGGAACTGGTGTTCTCTTTTCCTTTTAAAATCCCCCTTTCCCAAAACAATTGAAAACACAAAACTGAAACAAAAACCGAAGCCTCCCGGGTCAGAACCGGTTTGGCAAAAACCTAAAGCTCTGATACCACTTTGTAACACCCTGGTTTACCTTGCCAAGGTCCCTCCCGGATATGTTATCTTCTCTAACTAACTTATCCTTCTCAAACAATCTCCCAGAGCATTTCTAATAAAAATCTTAAATCAAATTCAAGTCTAAATAATCCATCACAAGGATAAATCCAACTTGTTGCTAGGCACAGCTCCATACGTGAATAGAGTCTTCTAGCCCACACAAAAAAAGGAAAACATAACAAGTTTAAAAGAAACTAAAATCGAGTCAAACCATAGAAAACAATTTAAATAAAAACTCGGTCCCGAAAACGAACAATCCAGTTCCTTCATCATCCGTCCAGCTGCTCGTCATACTCACCTGCAGGGACAAAAAGGGGGAGGGACGAGAGAAAGAGAGGGGTGAGTGACAGGGGAATCACCCAATGAGACATGGAATTGCTAGACACGCAACACCGCGGAACAGACTTAAAATGCATTCAAAGATAACATAGAATTAGCACCAAGCAGACACCTATTGTGTCACAAACATACATGACATACGAAGATGTCCTAAACAAAACCCCCGATTTTCTCCAAAATGCCTTAACCTGCAGCAGCCACCACAGTGACCGGCTAATCACACTCTCCATCTCCCCGGTTTGTGTGGACTCAGGGCTTTCTTTCACTTCTCCCGGGGCGATCTCACTCCCACAACTCATATCCAAACGCATAACAACACATCCTATTACACTAGTTCAATTTCCTAGACCTTTAGTTCAATTATCAGACAGACTTACTCGACTCTCAAACAGGACTGGCAATCAAGACGCGTTAACCCTATGCTAGCAATGAAAACATCCTAAGGCAGTTCTACGGGGGATTAGTTACGGGAATAACACCTCACCTTGGCAACTGCAGACGGGGAGACTGGGCACTGATGACTTCCAGAACAACTACTGGACTTTTGGACCTGAACCAAAGAGGAACTCAGATTAGACCTTAAATCCGGAACCGGCTCAAAAAGGAAACTTTTCAAAAATAGAAACTTCCCAAATTGGGAACTTGGCAAAAATGGAAAGTTTCCATAAATGGAAACTCCTAAAACTGAGCACGGAAAACTACGGAATGATCTCGATCCTACGGAACAACTACGAAAATACGGGAAAGGAAAATAACGGAAAAGGAAACGGAAAAGGGAAACGTGAAAACGCGGAACCGCGAAAACGCTCACCTCGCGATTTCTAGCGGCGGCGGCGGAAACGCGGAGGAAGGCTCGCGGTTTCGAGAACACGGCGGCTGGGGGTCGCGGTTCGGGTCGAGTGGCGGAGCGACGGCACGATCGGAGGCTCGACGGCTACGGTGGTGGTCTGTGGCTCACGGGTTGACGGAAACAGCGGCTGGGAGGTGCGATCGGGCTCGGGTAGGGGCTGGGAGGGTCGAGTCGATGGCTGCGATCCTCGGATGGGAGAGAACGGCGCGATCGGAGGCTCGGATGGCTCGATCGATGGAGACAGCCGCGGAAAAGCTTGATCGGCTGCTGGGGTTGGTGCTGCGGCGGTCGACGAGGGTTGCGGCGGCTCGGAAATAGATTACGGCGGCTGGGAAGGCTCGATCAAGGCTGGCGGCGCACGGGTAGGTTCTGACGTAGGCTCGGGTGACTCGGTTCTCGGGTTTTCGCGAAATTCGGGCAGAGTTTCGTTGCGGTAATCGGAATGGTGCGTTTCTCGAGGCGAAGACACATTTAAATAGGGAGAAGGAGACGCGAAGAGACCTAGGGTTTTCGGTTCTCCTAAACCGATCCCTTCGGTTTGAACCGAACCGGGTTGTTCAACGCGGTTTACGCTCAATTCCGGGTCGGGGTCGTTACAATCCCCTTCTTAAGGTTAATAGTTTTGTACTTATATTAGAAAGTCGATATATCCTCTGAAGAATAGGAAAGATTTGTGTATATTTGTCGATACTAAAAATTTTCATTTCTCTTGTAGATTTCTCTTTATTTTAATCCGGAAGTTTATCATGTTAAATCGAACTAAAAATTTCTTATTAGTGATTAGTATAGTATTTTTCCCATGTAAGTTTGTTTAAATTTGTTCAAAATGATTTTTTCCAATTCGTTTTTCCATAAGTTTAGACAAAAGAGCGAAATGCGTGCATTTTTTTGTAAGGGATTGAATATAATTTCTTTAAATAAAAAGTTGTTTTTAATCACAAAGTAAAAGGTGTTAGAACATTTTTTGGTTATATTTATAGAACATTTTGTAAATTCATTCTTAATTCCAATATTTTTGAAATATAGAAGATAATTAAGTTGTGGTGCTAGGCAAAATATTTAAATCTGAAAACACATTAATATCATTAGCTTTTTTAAGTATTAATTTAATTAAAAATCCATAAGAATGATAAAATAATATCTTAATTAAACACATATTGTTGATAGAATGTAGTTTCACTAAAAAATATAGTAATAATTTGCATAATACAGATCCAAAATATAGTCTAGTTATTTATAAATATAATCTGTGGTAATATCTAGTGCTCATCGCTCTCATTCTTTTTCGAAAACTTAGAAGTCGATTTATACTCAAAGATGGTGTAATGCCCAATTCGTTAACTTTCGAGAGCGGTGTATCACAACCTCTAACTTGCGTTTCAAGTAACACATTTATTACGAATCAATTTATTCTCGTTAATTATTTCATAAATGTTCAAAACTCCAACTAATTGAAGAAAAAGATCTAACCGAAATAAAATCGGCACTCCCAAAGAGGCTTACACAAAATAAGCTAAGTGTCTATACACATCACCTAGTGGACGCATTATCGATCTAAGGGCTACGAACATCGAAAGACTTGATGCCCGTACCGTACGCATACACGAATCCAGGAATACATGAATTCTTTGTCCTTACCCCACATCAAGTCTTCTCATACTGACCACCATACTTTTATATTTCTATACACGCGCTACATGCAAGAACTAAGCAGACTCGATCATGGAGACTTAATCATGTTGCAGTGCTAGCCTAACGAAGAAGAAACAATAAAACGAGTGTGGGGGAGGGGGTGGTTTGTGAAATAGCCCTCACCTTAGCCATAAAATACGATTATGAACTTCTTGAACATAAATGGTTCCTCGAGCGAATGAAACTGAAAACCAAAACTAATTGGATCAGAAAATGATCTAGGCGTAGCTCAGTAAGAAAAAATGGAAGCACCAATCCAACCAGACCAAACCAGTCAAATTAGACTAACCAGTCAAGCTGGTCCAAGTCAGTAATCAAGTCACTGGTCAAATGATTAAAGTCAATGATCAATCAATGGCTCATGGTCAAATCAATGATCAATGGTCGAATCGAGCCCCGACCCGACTCAGTCGACCAAACCCGACCCGCTATCCTAAAACAACTCCCTAACCCGACCAACCAGTAACTCGACTGAACAGTAACCCAATCGGACTAGTAAACCGACCCGACCACTAATCTAACAAAACAAGCTCAACTATGGTTTTTGCCAGAACTCAACCCTAACGAAAAAGAGCATATAACTAGAGATCTAATCGTTAACATAACGACCCCTCTGGTCCGAACGAAACTCGTAGTATCCTATAGTCGGAGCCACCAACTTTACTACGATCAAACACCATTTGATCATTCAAACATTCTTTGCTTTTAGGTTGATCGCAGATGCGGATTGCAGTAATGCTTCTCACAAAAACACCTATAACTTTATGTACAGAATTCAAAACGAAGATCTGTTTGTTGTAGATGATAGATATTTGAATGGAGAACTTACACAGAAATCCTTAAGTCACGGTTCACTGATTTGTTATTGGTTCGTCACTTTTCCCCTGATTCGTTCTGTAGAAATACTCTTCAGGAAAACGCACATAACTTTTTGAAGACAACTCCAAATGGAATTCCGTTTTCGTTGAGACAAAGAGAAGAGTTCTTTACTTACAATTAAAATATGAGGTCGATGCAAATCCTCTAATATATAAATCAAAGTACACTTAAGTGAAATTTGCTTATGTGTCACTCATATAAGGGCTTTCAACATTAACCTTATAATTTGATTGGTTGAAAGATTTGGATTTTTAAATTCAATTTTGATTTATTTAATTCATCACTAAATAGACAAATCCCCTATACATTATTTGAGAAGTAACTTTGACACATGTCATCACTAGAATAACTTTCAACAAAAAATATGACATGACAATTTATGGAATTTTTATTGGTTTTGTATTTAAAAAGTATTTTAAGATATTAATTTCTAATTCTAAATTTCACTCTAACAAATCTTTTCGAAATCTCGAGAGATGGTTAAGATAATATNATATCCACAGATGGTTAAGATAATTAAGTATGATTGTGTGATGATTTTATCATGATTATTAAGTAGATTTTAATATATGTATTTGAAAGAATAGCCAAAATTATTAACTAATCAGATGATAACACAATTTATAAAATAGTTATTTCGGATAAGTAATAATAAGTATNGATAAGTATATATATATTTGTTTGTTCATTTGAATTTATAAACTTTTATTGATCATAAAATTACCAAGTACAAAAAAGAAAAATCGGTAAGTCCTAATATTTTCAAAGTGTGTATTAAATGCTTTGATTTTATCTTACGCTCGCATATTCTAAATATCAGATAGTTATATCTAAATTCAAACATAACATGTTAAGAATTTTTTAGTTTGTAAAACGAACAACACTTTCGAAAATATAAACCATTCGTGTATAGTATAAAATGTAAGTATTTAAATTCACACTAGGCGCAAACATAACATCTAAAAATAACTAATAGTAGATAAGATGAGCTTTAAAATCAATGTGTATTTAATAAAAAACTATATATTAGAAATTATATGTTAAAAGAATATATTTTCTAATGTTTTAAATGTATATTTGATATCTAAATTTATCTATAATTTCACACTCACATATTAAACTTTTATATCTAACTTCAGTTATAATATGTAGAATCTTACATTTTTGTATACCACTATTTAAAAGATGAAATTTTTGTATAATATAAGTCATAACTTTTAAACCCGCGTAAAACGCGGGAACACCACCTAGTAAATCATGAACTACTTAAACTTACTTGCCAAACATCCTTCTTAAATCAACAATTTTTAACTATATTGTCAGACATTAGATTGCTCTATTTATATGTAAGTTTCGAGATTATCACATAATATACATTTAAGTTATACAATTAAATATGTATTTAAAATTTACATAAACAAGATATATTTTCTATGTAAAAAAATATGTGTTATAATTCGGAAATTCTTATGTAAAGTTCTAAAATATAATTTTTTTTGGTTTTATTAGGTTATCATATAATATATAGGTCTAAATTATCACATTTTAATAATTGTAAGAATTAGATTACAATGAAATAAAAATATACAAATTTTGAGCACCATCTTTGAATTATCAAATTTTTAAGATGAAATAAAAATATACAAATTTGATCACCATTTTTCAATTATCATATACTTGAAAGATATATACATTATAAATCGGAAAACTGTTACGTACATTATAGATATGTGAGTTTAAGTGTTAATTTTAATTTAAAACACATACACCATTTTATTGAATATTCTTATATTCTCATATATCTGAAACATACACTTACCTAGCCTAAACATACATTCTTAATAAAATCATAAAAATATAGTAGTATATAAAGTTATATAATTTTAATAAAGTAAATAATTTTCCTTCTTTAAATACGAAATTATAAATTGCATTGTTAACATTCCTTCTTTAGGTACGAATTTATTAACTTGAATATGAAAAAAAAATCATTGCCTCCATTAACTTTAACAGATTGATTATTATTGCAAAGTATTTTTTCTTTTTTAGGTACGAATTTATTAATATGAATAGGAAAAAAATCATTGCCTCCATTAACTCATAATTACAAGATATTCAACTTTAACGGTTTAAGGACATTCCCTATAAATCCAATTAATAAATATGGAAAAGGGCAATTAATCATGGGGATAACTTTGTAAATAATTATTAAAATACTTTGGCTTCCAAAATTATTAGAATGTATAAATATGAGTGGTTATAACATATGAAAAATGCAAGATCGAACTAAGCTTCTACCAAGTTAAAAAAGAATTACTCGATGTCATTACTAAAAATTGATTTAGTCAATGATCTTAAACCATTTCTAAGTAGTAATTGGAGCAAAAATGGGAAAGTACTTCGTGTTTGGCGTCAATGTTCTTCATCTGGTAAAACTCTCGAGGCTATTTTAGCGGATTAAGAAGTATATTTAAATGTCTATATTTTGTATATAACTCTTTCTAACAAAGCACTTTAATATTGCATGCACGTTAATATACTTACTTGCATGTACATGACAAAATTTAATCTTTTGTTGTATACTAAATTTATATATGAGTAACAATTGAGCGACGAGTTATATATTTATTAAGTTATTAAAAATCGTTCAAACATAAATTGTTTTATTATTATAATCGCATAGTCTTTGTTCTACATATATTATTTGTTGTTCATAATTTTAATTTTAGTATAATTTGTTTCAGGGTCATAAAATACACGTAATGGTCCTTTCGACATGAAACCGTCCTCTCAACATGTGTTTTGAGTCATTTCACAAGAAAATGATGTTAATTAATTCTTTTAACTATAGCCTATTTATGAATGTTAAAAAAAACTATAGCCTATTTATGAAATAATGTTAGTTGAGTTGATTGGGTAAATTAATTAGGTAGATACATGACCATCTTATATCATTTTATTTTTAAAAATAAAATATATCTAATATGTTTTTCAAATTATAAAATATTTTGATTTAAAATCATCTTATATCATTTTTAAAAATTACAGATCAAAATATATTAGTTCTTAAATATTACAAATAAATATAATCATAGAATTTTCCATTTATAATGATGAAAAACTTTATAGAAAATTAATAAATAGATTTAATGGGAAAATTATTCCTTGTCTAAATTTAATATAAAAAAATTATATTAAAAACTATAAATATATTAATTCATATCAACTGTTTTTCTAGATCCTTATATATAGTATACAATTTTTTAAAGTATAAATTAATTCATATTGATTCTTACATGGAAAGTAAAATAGTACTCGAAAACATACATATCACCATATTTACAGGAATTTCAATCTTAAATGCTCTACACTAAATTATCAATATTTTGATATAAATTTTTCTTTTTTGTATGTTAATATCGATTTTTTATTGCTTGTGTATTAAATTTTTGATGTATAAAATCGAGTTTTTAACTTGATTTACAAGAAAATTGAAGTAGAAATAATTTGAGAAGAAAGTGACTAAAATAACAATTCTTTACATTCAACATTTTAAAAACAATTTGTACATTTGATGGAGACATTTCAATGGTTTTTCATTTAGAAAGCATTTTCGTTACTGAGTAATTGCTAACCAAGCAGCTGAATAATTTTTCATTTTTAGTTTAATATATTAGAAAATATATAAGAAAATAACATTTCAATTATTATAAATGTAAATATATGAAAAATCTTATATATTTTACTATGATTGGTAAACATAAAAATATCACATTATAGGTAAATCTTTCATATAATAATTTGATCTAAGGTTGGACGTTCAAACGATTGTTGAGGTATCTGTTCGAGTTCAGTCGGGTCAATTCGGATTACGAGTTTTCGGGGTTAGATGTGTAAGTTCTATTTGGTCCTTATTTTTGTAGGTTTGATACCAGTTTAAATTATGTAGAAAAAAATGTAAATATATCTTAAAAACCTCAAAAATCCAAATTTTTGGGATAACCCTGATATTTTTATTTATTTTAAATATTTTGGATATTATAACTAAAATAACTCATATATTTAAGTATATAATTATCAGTTAAGTATTTTTGGATACTCGGAATATTTTGAATCATGCCGAGACCGGTTTCGGTTTTTCGTCTATTGAAGTTTTGCATTCATACAAATATTTTATCGATATCGATTTAGATTCTTTATACCTTTTTTGGATCAGATTCGCTTCGATTCTTCGGATTCAAGTATTATGTCCATTCTACTTACACCAGCGAATTCGTGGGCACCATCTAGTTTATTTTATATGTCATTCCTCTATTTTACTTTGAATGTTCTGTGTTGTCGAGTAAGAAACTGCAATTGCTTCATCTCTAAGGTAGCTTTCACCTTTTCCAATCTCTCTCTACATCTCAACATTGATATCTTCTTCTCTGATTTTGTTTCTCATTACGTGAGCAACGATGATGGTTGGAGAATTAGTTGGATTAGGTTAAGGTTTTAATTAGGACTAGTGATTTAATCTTGGTTTAAGGCAATTTCGGTTTAGCTTAATAAAAACAAACCAATTTTTGGTTTGAAAAGTCATGATCGTTACAAACTCACGTTTTTGCTCTTACCATCTCTCCATGGATAACTCTAAAAAGAAATCCATCACCAATTTTTGCGTAGACTGCAAATTGATAAATAAAATTTTATTTTTTGTGTTTTGGATCTTCAGTCTATGTTCGTTTTTGTATCTAGATGTTGCATGTGGATGTAGATGTGTTGTTCATTTTACCTTTTTTAATTCGCATTCAAATGCAACATTCAGATATTTGACATGCTCAGATGTCAAAATCTGAATATTTGAGATGTTTCAAAATGAGGAGTTTGGATGCAGAATTTGCATAGCAAAATTAAAAGACGAAAATATCTTTGGTTATAAGAAATATTTTAAAAAAAATATAAATACAAGAAATATCAAAATGTAAACAATTTTAAAACCATCAAAGCCGCAAAAATTGTCAAAACCGTAAAAGTCCTAAAAACCACCAAAACTAGAAAATTGCAAAACCTGTAAGAACCGAAAAACTGTCAAAGCCGTAAAAATCCCAAAAACCGTCAAAACCGCAAAAATCGTAAGAACCGCAAAATACGTAAAACCGCAACAACCGTAAAACCCGCATAAATCATAAAGTCTGCAAAATAGTAAAAAACATAAAATAACAGAAATCATCAAAGCGCGAAAACCGTAGAAACGCAAAAATCGTAAAAACCACAAAAATCGTAAAACTGGCAAAAATCATAAGAACCGCAAAATTGCAAAATCCCTAAAGGCTGCAAAAGCTGTCAATACGTAAAAATTACAAAAATTGCAAAAAGCATCAAAACAGCAGAAATCACAAAACTGTCGGAACCGTAAAAACCGCAAAAACAGTAAAAACTGCATAATCGTAAAACCCGCAAAATAGTAAAAATCGTAAAAATAAAAAACTGTAAGAACCTCAAAACAACCAATAAAACACCAAAACCCGTGAAAACTATCAGAATCCTAAAAACCATAAAAACAAAAAATCATAAAAACTGTTAAAACCGTAAAAACTGTAAAACCCACAAAATTGTAAAACCCAAAAAATAGAAAAAAACATAGAAATCGCAAAAACATGTAAAAACCACAAAAAGCTCAAAACCGCAAAACCATAAAACCCGCAAAAATCGTAAAACCAGTAAAATAGTAAAACCGCATAAAACGCAAAAACCGTAAAAAACGAAAAAACCTCAAAACCGCAAAAAAACCCGTAAAACCTACAGAAACTGTCCAAACCGCCCAAAACATAAAAACCGCAAAATCATAAAAACCAAAACCCGAAAAACAGCAAAAACCTTCAAAACCGAAAAGCCGTAAAATACTGTCAACATCCTAAAAGTCGCAAAAACTGTAAAAGTTGAATACAACTGTCCAACCCGCCCAAACCGTAAACCCGCAAAACTGTAAAAAACTGTAAAAATCGTAAAAATTGCAAAGTGAAAAAACTGCATAAAATCGTCAAAACCGTAAAACGAAAAACCAAAAACTGGTAAAAACTATCAAGTCGTAAAAATTTTAAAACCCGTGAAAACCGCAAAACCGTAAAAGCAACAAAACCGAAGGAATCACTAAAAATTGTCAAATTCATCAAAATTGGAAAAAAAACATAAAACCGTAAAAGCCGCAAAAAACATCAAATTTACGAAAAGCAAAAAACCGCAAAAACGCCAAATATGTTAATACAATTTAAACCGCGAAACTAATTGATGAAATAATATTTGGATACCTACTATTTTGTGATTTATATTGTTTTAAATAATTTAGAATATACTAGTACAAAAAAGTAGGTTGTGGAGTCCCCCTTGATCCAGTTGTTGGCCAAAGTTTAATTAATGCTTCCACACTAGGAAGTCAGGGGATCGATATTCCGAAGATACGTGATTTAATTGCATATTAATAGAGGCAAACTTACAAGAGATCTTCAGCATGGTGGAAGCAAAGAACGTTCACCTTGGTGATGTGATGCAATATGGAACGGAAAATTTTATCCGATAAAGAATTGTTCTTGTAGTTAGTTTCTCAAAAATTGTAATAGCGATAGTAATAATTCAGACAATTAAAAAAAGCAAATTCTTTTTGGTAATTTTCATCTAGATGCATTTGGATGCTATTATAGATTTAGAAACAGACAAATTTTCAGTCGGATGATGCATGTAGATACAAAATTCAGATACAGAAACGAACAACATTTAGATGCAGCATCCAAATGCAACTTCTAGATGTTGCATCAAGATACAATAATGAACATGCCTCCAAATTTAAACGAAAAAATTGTTTCTACATGGACATCTTTTTCTTTCTTTCTTTCTATTTTTTTTTTTTTTTTAGATGTTTACCTTATTTAATCCATCAACGTAGCTACCACCGAATTTTGTAAATGTTTTCTAGTGTCTATATATTAGACTTTTGAAATTTGCTTTAAAGGTAACCGTGAGACGCCATTTATAAAAAAAAGTGATTGTGAAGAGAGTTTAAAATAATTAATTTGGTTACCTATGTCATCGAAGTTCACTTATCTTTTCGGTCACTTGTCATGGTGGAACTCTACATTAAGCATGCTTGTGCTAAAGTAATACTAAAATGGATTACCTTTTTCAGAGCCGAAAGCAGACGATTGTGGAGTCAGAGCTCACACTATCAGGGGTGACGACACTGGTGCATAATGAGGGCGTTACGTTCTGTAAGTAGGTTGAGTTTTAGACCTTGGTTTATGGAGACAGTGTGGTTGTGAAGAGAGCTTAAAAAGATTGATTTGATTACCTATATCTCCAAAGTGCACATATTTTTCGGTGACTTGTCTTGATAGAACTTCATAGTTAACAGTGCATGTGCTGGAGCAATACTAGGATGCGTGACCTTCTGAAAAATGATTTCTAGATTCTTGTGAGTGAAGACATAACATGGGGAAAGATCGAGTGATGATTTGTAGGGATAGTAAATCAACTCTTCAAAGCCTTCTGAAGGTAACGCTCCCGTCCATCGGGCAGGGTGGGCTTGCGTGTCCTTCCCATCTAAAAGGATTCAATCTTTCTTCACTGTTTCATCAATAAATCGGTTTTCTCGTTCCTGTCTTTTCTTTGATTGATCTAATGCTTTCTATTCTTGTTTGTTACGTGTTTTACATGTTCGATCTAGAGTATTTTATTTGTTATACAGTACGTAATCATGAGGTCGTGTTCATGTTTGTTTAGGGATTCAAAATCTATTACAGTTTATCATTAACGTTATCACCTTTGCTCGTATTCATTGCTATTTACTCTCTAAGACCCGTTTGTAAGTAGACCCAAAATAGTTTGCATGCCAAAAGCTTGTATTACTTTTGGAACTAGTATTTGGTGAGCAATTCTATTTAAGCAACGAAAGTGAATCGATCTAGAATTGTGAACAATAAATTATACACACATATTTAATGCATACTTGTCTACTACAAGGACCGTGCGAAAGTCAAATCCCTTGGTTGTTAATTAGTATAGTGCCCCGAACCTCGAAAGTGGAGAGGGTATAAGTTAATTAGTATAGTGCCCCGAACCTTGAAAGTGAAGAGGGTATAATTCTGGGTTGTGTTCTATACCTAAGCTAAACAATACCCGAAAATAGAACCCTTACATGCTAGTTTACGTTCTTTACGATTTCCTATTTGTCTAACGTTTATCTTTCATTGATATTTTCTTTGCTTTCAGTTCTCTTTTGTTTCTTTAATTCATATAAAAACAAAAAACCAATCAACCTTTATTCCTTCTTAGCTAATTCAAAAGTTCATATATCCTTAGTGCACTACTAGTCCTTGTGGGATCGATATCTGAAGTACTACAACTACGATGTGCACTTGCAGTTGTAGTGTGTGTTTTGGGTTAAACTTGACACACATAAAGCTTTATGGCGCCGTTGTCAAGGACTTGTTAGTTGTCTAAGGATTTCAATCTAGGATTAGTCTAGGAAATTTTTCTGTTCTTTGCTTTTTCATTTTAGTATTAGGATTTCCTTTTTATGTTTTTCCTTTTACATCTGATCTAAAGGTCTCATTGTCTTCAATACTGCATCCAGTGGAATTGCTGCATTATTGCTAGAAGGAGGTAAAACAACACATTCAAGATTTGGTATTCTGATTGATGCTGACGAGTTTAATACTTGCAAGAAAATGAGTCCAAGATCAGATCGCGTGAAACTTATTAAAGAGGCAAAATTAATCATATTGAATGAAGCGCATATGATGAGCAGACAATGCTTCGAGACTTTGGATAGAAGCATGCGTGATATTATTAGGCTTGCTGAGGAAAAACCTTTTGGCAGTAAGGTTGTCGTGCTTGGCGGTGATTTCAGATAAATATTGCTGGTTACTCATGGAGGAGGTAGAGCAGAAATTGGTTTGGCGGCTTTAAATTCATCATACTTTTGGGATATTGCAAGGTTTTGAAGTTAACAAAGAACATGAGCTTGCTTGTAGGTCTTAGTGATAAGGCATCAAAAGAGCTCGAATCAATCTCAAAATATATATTGGATATTGGAGATGGAAAAATAAATCTCCCCAACAACGGTCAGGTTGAGACCGAAATTCCTGAGGATTTGCTGATAAAAGATATCGGGGAAGATCTTATACAAACTATCGCAAAAGAAGTTTATGGATAATCATTTCAGACGTCCAAAAACAAGGATTTATATAGACACAGAGCCATTTTGAGTCCTACAAACAACGAGGTGGATAGAATAGACGATTACATGCTTTTGCAATTGCCAGGTAAAGTGCTTTTAAAGAAAAACATTTAAAACCTCACGATTCAAGAAATTTGTGTTCCACTATTATATACATGTCTCTTATGATGATTTCAGGAGAAGACAAAGCTTATTTAAGCTCTGACAGCATTACACCATCAGATACCGCATATGATGAATATGTGGTCTATCCTACAGAATTTTTGAATAGTATACAAATTTGTGGACTACCTAGATATTGTTTGAAACTTAAGGTCGGTGCTCCTATCATGTGTCTACGTAACATTGATACTATAGGTGATTTATGCAATGGTACTAGGCTAATTGTGACTCAGCTAGCGCGTCATGTGATAGAAGGTAGAATAATAACGGGAAATAATGTGGAAGGAGACAAATTTTTGATCTTAAGGATGTTCGTTAACCCACCTAAAACAAAATTTCCTTTCAGAATCCGCTGAAGACAATTTCCTATGACATTAGCTTTTGTGATAACCATCAATAAAAGTCAATGCCAAACATTACAAAATGTTGCTTTGTATCTACACAAACCATTGTTCTCTCACGGTCAATTATATGTTGCACTTTCAAGAGTTAAATTGAGATCAAGATTGAAAATCTTGATAACCGATAAAGAAGGAAAGTCTCAGACAAAAACAATGAATGTAGCTTACAAAAAAGTTGTAATGGACCGGACCCTAAAAATGGGATTGTTTCTAAGGCCCAACAAAGCCCGATTATCTCTCCAGAAACCCTAGGTATGTTAAGCTATTTAAAGAGAGTTTCCATTAGATTTTTCCCCATAAAAAAGCTTAGAATGTCGAAAATCTGCAGAAACTACGAGAAATCTAAGAGAGCCGACGAGCTTGACACCAAAAGAGGCTACAAAATTGTCCTCTCATATCTCAGTAACCAGAATCCGACGAAGGTACGTTGAGAAAATCATACTCCGATTGTTATTTTGCCTTGAAACATTTAGACAGCTCGATCTCACAAACCGTGTGGAACAAGGAAACGTACAATATACCGTTGGAAGGCCCTTGCCGAGGTGAAGCTACGGCCGCCAGCCGATCTCTGATCTGAGGTCAGACGTGCCCGCACGCGCCTCCGGAAGCTTTGAACGTGAAGCAAACGCTCCACCGCCGTCCGCTGCCGCCGACGTTCGCCGTAGCCGCTATCTTCGCCGCCCCAATTGCTGTCGCCAGAAAGCCGCCGTCACCGCCGACGAAAACTCTGGTGAGCTTTTGTTGTGGGGTTTTAAGTATTGGGCTAGATCTTTTAGTTTAGGGTGATGTGTCTTGTTGATGTCGCGAGACTTGTTGTAGTGTCAGAATGTGATTGGTCCATGTGTCAGACCATTACTGACTAGGTTAGTTGGAACAAAGGTGATGTATTGCTATTGACGTGGCGAGTCTTGCTGAGGTGGCGAGTCTTGCTGACGTGTTGGAATCAGATTTGTCCACGTGTCAGACCGTTGTTGACTAGATCAATTGGTACAAAGGTGATGTGTTGATGCTAACATGGCGAGTCCTGCTAATGTGGCGGAATCAGATTGGTCCACGTGTCGGACCATTGCTCACTAGGTCGAACTTAGTTGACTAGAATGATTGAGTTGACCAGTTTGACTAGTTTGACGGGTTTGACCGTTAACCACGGTTTTGACCGTATACTTTGACCAATTGACCGATTCGGTCCAAGTTGATATGTGGGATCTACTTTTCCGTTCTAAGTTCGTTTTCGTCCGTTCTGGAGCTATCCTTAATAGAATTTCGTTCTGATTTCAGATTCGGAAACTGTTTGAGCATCTGAGGTCATATAGCTGCACTTTTTCTCTTTTAAGCTAAGGTGAGGAGCTACCGCGTACACCCCCTTGTAGGCTCTTGGTTTAGAATTAAATTATCGTTAGATTAGCACAAGAACATGTCTTGTTTGATTGTTTGAGTATGCTTGTAGTTTATTTGTTTTCTTGTTTGTTAAACCGGACTTAGGATAATAGATGATATCATTGTTGCTTGTCTCGTATGATGTTTGGTGTGTGATTTATAATTATATATGCATATGTGGATATGGATGTGGAGACCTGGGTGTGAGGTACAGAGTCGGGCTACTGTATCCCGGGGTCATGTGTGCGGAGGGTGCGAGCAGCAAGTCGATCTGTTGTTCGTATCCCTAAGATCAATAAAGCGTCCACGACGGCGGTGTGTATGGGCACTTATCCTATGCTGCAAAAGCCTATTCGGAGGATGTGGGCAATCACTGAAGTCGTAGGATAGGATCATTGTTAGCTATGTTTGGGTGCATTAGGTTCCATGTTTGTTACATGTTCTAGGACTAGTCAAGCGTGGTTGTATTGTTGAGTCGGGTCTGCGGACTTGCGTGTGCAGCTATCCCTACTTCGCTGATTGATTCCCTTGTCATTCACCCCTCTGTTTCCCTTCCCTTTTCAGGTGAGACTGACGAATAGTCGGATGAGCTGGACGATTTCTTATGTTATTTTGGGATCAAAGGTTTTATTTGATTTTAGCCTTTTAGACATTTTATCTATTTATCGGTTTTAGACTTGGTTTATTACGGTTGTTGGTTTTGTTTAGAGATTTTCGGTGTTAGACATTATTTGTGAGATTTATGAGTTGATAATTTATGTTGGGAGTTACGTGTTTGGTAAGTTAGGGTTAGTAGCACGCCGTTCTCGAGGGTTGTTGAGACGGTTGCTAAATTTTTGTATCAAAGCAGGTTTGTCGTCCTGGTTCTGACTCGGAAGGTGGTTAGGAGATAGGATAGTGATGGAATCGGGTTATCAACATTTTTCAAACTTTGCGACTTGTGGGAATTTTTAAAAATTAAGACACTAGACTGTTCCGTTTATTCTATTTTCGTCAGTTTTTTTCTTTTTCTTCTGTTTTCGGGTAGATTTTAATTTACTTGTTCTTTTCTTTCAGATGGCGCCAAGACGAAGAGTTACACTCACTCGCTCCCACGCCGGCATGGCCACATAAAGAGTTGTTGCAGTTGAGGGCCAGGCTGAGGGAGTTCAGAGAGCAGAGGGTCTTGTTGTTCAACTTATTGCCCAACAGTTGGACGTAGGTATTTTCAGATAGCTTGCTCAGGAGACGGCTAGGGAGGCTGCTCAAGCAGCAGCCAGGGAGGCTACTCAAGAGGCAGTTCAGTGTGTTGCTCAAGAGGCAGCACGGGCAGCTCCTCAGGATTTTGCTCGTCAGTTTGCACAACAGGCTCCATAGGGTGTCCCACCAATTGTTGCGCAGGTTGTCCCCCCAGCTGCTCTGCAGGGTGTTTGACCATTTGTTCCGCAGGCTAATCTACCAGTTGTTCTATAGGTTGTTCCGTTAGTTGATCCAGGAGGAGGGCATATGGATGATCATGCTGCGGAGTTGGAGGAGCTTAGGAGGTTCCGAGAGAGGTTTAGAAGACAAATGGGGGAGCAGGGTGCTAGGGTGCAGCAAGATGCACCACATGTGTATGAGCAGGGTCTTCCACCGCCACCATCTGTTCCTCACCGTCATGGACCCACCTACGTGGAGCTCATGAGGCAGCTTAGGGACATGGGGCAGGAGGTTTTTCGTGGTTGCGTAGTTGTTGTTGAGGCTGATGACTGGAGGAGGGAGCTTAAGGGTAACTTAGACAATACGAGATGTCCTACTGAGTTCCGTCTTGGGTTAGTTGTGCAGTACTTGAAAGGAGATGCTCAGGTTTGGTAGGATGGAGTGGTATAGATGGTCAATGGGCGTTACCAGCTGCACTATGATGACTTTAGGAGGGAGTTCTCCAGAAAAGTTCTTTCTACGAGAGTCCATGGATGCGAAGGAGAATGCCTTCTTGGATCTTCGTCAGAACGATTGGACTGTCCAGCAGTACGAGCTTGAATTCAGTCGCCTCCGCAGGTTTGCAAGGAAACACATGCACGAGGAAGAACTTATGAGGAGATTCTTTAGGGGTTTGCGAGAGGATATCCACAATCGTTGTCGAGTGAGGGTCTACCGCAGTATGGTTGAGTCGGTCGAGTTAGCTGTTAGGCAGGAGATCGGTTTAATAGAGGAGCAAAGGATTATCAGGTCACAACTGCAGAAGGCAGTGAATGCTCCAGAGACTCAGAAGAAGGTAGAGGAGCAGTCAGAACCACCGAGGTATTCTCGTTGCCATCTTTACCATTTTGGACAATGTTTCAAGTGGCATACTTATGGACATGCAGGTCACATCTCTAAGAACTGCCGTCCGAGACCATTAGAGGTACCACCTATCAGACATATAGCAACACCAGTAGCACCAGCAGTAGCGCCAGCGACTCTAGCAGTTGCACCTACGGGTTGCTTTAATTGTGGTCAGCATGGACATTTTGTGAGAGAGTACCCACAGAGGAGGCAATTACCTGCGCCACCAGCCAAGCGTCAGGCCACACAGCCACGAGTGTTTGGTGTAGGAGACTATGAGGGAGCTGAGCCGATAGCCGGTACGTTTTCTTAGTTCATGTTTTCTTTTTTCGTGGTTTGAACTTGTTGTATGTGTGGAGCATGCTTATTTTAGACTTGTGTAGGCTCAATCTTGGTTGGGGTTGCCGCAACTTTCACTTTGTTTGAATCTGGAGCTATGAATAGCTTTGTGAGTCCCTAGATGACAAAGTGTTGGTCCTTTGAGGGTTTTTTATACCAAAGCCTAAGGCGGTCGAGACAGTTGGCAAAGAGAAGTTGGGAACTACAGGCATTCATGTTGACGTCCCTATAGTTTTTGGAGGCGTGGAGTTTATCAACAACTTGGCAGAGATGGACATAGGCCGCTATGATGTGATCTTGGGCATGGATTAGGTTAAACTTCACCGCACATTATTGGATTGTGACAAGGCGAGAGTGTATATACCCAGGGCAGAAGGAAGGGTCAGCTTTCAGGGTTTTCAGGCGAACTTGGGTGTTCCAATTATCTCCATGATGCATGTTGAGAGCCTATTGGAGAGAGAGGTTAAGGCATTTTTATCCACTATCTCCATAGAGAAGTATGATGGAGAGGTTAAGCTGAGTGAGATACCAGTTATGGTAGAGTTTGAGGATGTGTTTGAGCCTTTGAAGGGCCCTCCGCCAAAGAGGGGAGATGCGCTTAATATTGAGCTTGAGCCAGGGACATCACCGGTTTCAAGAGCACCTTACCGTCTGGTGCCTGTAGAGATGGCAGAGTTGAAGAAACAGCTGGAAGATTTGTTGGAGTAAGGCTTTATTCGTCCAAGAAGTTCGCCATGGGGAGCACCAGTCCTGTTTGTGAAGAAGAAGGATGGCAGTTGTAGGCTTTATATTGGCTACAGAGGCTTGAATAAAGTGACCATCAAGAACAAGTATCCATTGCTGCGGATAGATGAGTTGTTGGATCAGTTGGAGGTGGCTTCATGGTTTTCTAAGATCGATTTGGCATCAGGTTATCACCATATAGCGATTGCTGAGGAGGATGTGTGAAATACAACATTCTGGACACGTTATGGGCATTATGAGTTCGTAGTGATGCCATTTAGGTTGACAAATGCACCTGCAGCTTTTATGAAGTTGATGAATGACGTGTTTCGTGAGCAATTGGATGAGTGTGTGATTGTTTTCATTGATGACATCCTGGTTTACTCTCGGAGTAGAGAGGAGCATGCTTGACTTCTAAGGATTGTGTTTGAGAAGCTGAGGGAGCAAAATTTGTTTGCCAAGCTGAGCAAGTGTAGCTTTTGGCAGAGGCAGATTGGGTTCTTGGGGCATATTGTTTTGAAGGCAGGAGTTGTTGTAGATCTAGAGAAGATTACAGCTATCACTGGATGGCCAATACCTAAGAGTCCTACAGAAGTTCGCAGTTTCCTGGGGTTAGCAGGCTATTACAAGAAATTTTTCAAGGGGTTCACTAGCATCGCTAAGCCAATGACACGATTGACCTACAGGGATGCAAAGTTTGAGTGGACAGAGGCATATTCTAAGAGTTTCGTTGAGCTGAAAAAACGTTTGACAAAGGCGCCAGTGTTGGTACTTCCCAGGCCAGGAATACCATATGCGGTGTACACTGATGCGTGTGGTCTGGTTTAGGTTGTGTTTTGATGCAGGAGCAGAAAGTCATTACATATGCATCACGTCAGTTGAAACCTTACGAGGTCAATTACTCCACCCATGATCTAGAGTTGGTTGCGGTGGTCTTTGCGTTACAGATCTGGAGGGCATACTTTTGTGGAGGGAATGTTCAGATCTCCATAGATAATAAGAGTTTGAAGTAAATCTTCACTCAGAGGGACCTGAACTTAAGGCAACATAGATGGCTATAGTCATTGGCAGACTATGATTTGGAGATTACCTACCATCCTGGTAAGGCCAACCAGGTGGCTGATGCTTTGAGTAGACGGCGGAGTGATGTTTCAGGCAGCAAGGAGGTTCAAGAGTTGGTTGGGATGTTGTCTACTCTTAGTCTATATGCAATTTCTGTGGAGGAGGATACAGTTGGGCTAGATGCACTTAATCAGACAGATTTGCTCTAGAGATACAACAAGCCCAAGAGAAAGATGAAGCGCTAAGAAAGATGATTGACAAGGAAGTGTCAGGATATCACATAACGACAAATGAGACGTATCTATTTAAGAAATGAGTGTGTGTGCCTGAGGATAAGGTATTGCGGCGAGAGATCTTACAACAGGCTCACCACTTGTGGTTTTCTATCCATCCTGGGAGTACGAAGATGTACCAGGACCTGAAGCGACACTATCATTGGGTCGTATGAAGAAGGATGTGGCTACTTGGGTTTCTTAGTGTCAGACATGCCAATTGGTAAAAGCAGAGCATCAAATGCCCAGTGGGTTACTGCAGATTTTGCCAATGCCTGAGTGGAAGTGGGATATGGTGACTATGGACTTTGTTATCGAATTTCCAAAGACTAGTGGTGGGAAGAATTCCATTTGGGTGATCGTAAACAGACTCACCAAATCTGCTCATTTCTTGGCGATTAAAAAGACAAATGGGGCAGATAAGCTGACGCAGAAGTACGTGGATGTGATTGTGAGGTTACACGGAGTGCCTGTCAGTATTGTGTCTGACCGCAATGTAAAGTTCACCTCGATATTTTAGCAGGCTTTTCAAAAGGCGTTGGGGACTAAGGTCCATATGAGTACAACTTATCACCCGCAGACAGATGGTCAGTCGGAGCAGACTATTCAAACTTTGGAGGATATATTGAGGGCTTGCATACTAGATTGCGAAGGTAATTGGGGCAAGTATCTACCACTAGCAGAATTTGCCTACAACAATAGTTATCATTTGAGCATCGAGATGGCATCGTATGAGGCTCTTTATGGTAGGCCATGTCGCACACCTCTTTGTTGAATAGAAGTGGGGGAGCTGCAAGTTGTAGAACCAGCGATTGTTTAGGAGACGGTAAAGCAGGTGGAGGTGCTCAGAAATCGCCTGAAGGAAGCCCATGATTGCCAGCAGAGTTATGTAGATAAGCGTAGAAAGGATCAGGAATTTGAAGTAGGGGACTTAGTGTACCAGAAGATGAGAACATTCCAAGGAGGGTCTGAGACACGAAAGTTGAAAAAGCTTAAGCCGTGGTATATGGGCCCGTATCCTATTGTGGAGAGAATTGGTGCAGTGGCTTATCGCCAGCACTTGTCGCCAGAGTTGGCAGGTTTCTATGTTGTGTTTCATGTGTCAGTTCTGCGGAAGGTTGTCAGAGAGTCAGAGCTCATTTTGCAGCAGCCATCAAGTGATATTAGTAGGAACATGTCCACACCTTATCAACCAGTAGAGGTTCTAGAATTGCAAGAGAAAGAATTTCAGGGAAAGAACATTGTGATGTTTAGAATTCGTTGGGAAAGAGATGGGATCAAGGAGGAGACCGGGGAGACCGAGGCTCAAAAGAGAATTGATTACCCTGAACTTTTTACGAGTGACGGACAAGCCTGTCATGATCAGAATTCGGGGGTAAATTCTTCGTTAGTGTGGGAGAATTGAAACCGACCGAACCCTAAAGATAAGATTGTTGATGAGGCCCAGCAAGGCCCGATTATCTCTCCAGAAAGCCTAGGTATGTTAAGCTATTTAAAGAGAATTTCCATTAAAAAGCTTAGAACGTCGAAACTCTGCAGAAATTCTGAGAGATGTGAGAGAACCGACAAGCTTGACAACAAAAGAGGCTGGAAATCGTCCTCCCATATCTCAGTCATCGGAATCCGACGAATATACATTGAGAAAACCATGTTCGGATTGTTATTTTTGCCTTGAAACCTTTAGATGGCTTGATCTCACATACCGTGTGGATATAGGAAACGCACAATATACCGTTGGAAAGCCCTGGCTGAGACGAAGCCACAACCATCGACCGATCTCCAATCTAAAGTAGGACGCGGCTGCACGCGCCAACAGAAGCTCCACACGTGAAGCCCACACACCAACGCCCTCCGTCGCCGCCGCCGTTCATCGGAGCCGCCGTCTCCGCCGCCCAAGTCACTGTCGTCAGGAAGCCGCCGTCACCGCCGGCGAAAACTCTGGTGAGCTTTTAATTTGGGCTTTTTAGTAGTGGACTAAATCTTTTACTCTAGGCTGATGTGTCGTTGCTGATGTGGCGAGACTTGCTGAAGTGTCGGAATAATATTGGTCCATGTGTTAGACCGTTACTGACTGGATCAGTTGGAACAGAGGTGATGTATCGATGTTGACGTGGCGAGTCTTGCTGACGTGTCGGAATCAGATTGGCACATGTGTCAGACCGTTGATGACTGGGTCAGTTAGTACAGAGGTGATGTGTCGTTTCTGATGTGTTGAGTCCTGCTGACGTGTCGGGATCAAATTGGTCCACGTGTCGGACCATTGCTGACTGGGTCGGACTGAGTTGACCAAAATTATTGAGTTGACCAGTTTGCCAGTTTGACGGGTTTGACTATAAACCACGATTTTGATCTTTGACTTTGACCTGCGAGCGTTGACTCTGACCGTTGACTTTGACTAATTGACCGATTTGGTCTGGTTTGATTCGTGGGGTCCGCTTTTCCGTTCTAAGTCCGGTTTCGTCCTTTCCGGGGCTATTCTTACTAGAATTTCGTTCTGATTTCAAATTCGGAAACTGTTTGAGCATCCGAGGTCCTATAGCTGCACTTTTTCTCCTTTTTGCTAAGGTGAGGAGCTATCGCGTAAACCTCCTTGTAGGCTATTGGTTTAGCAATCAATTATCGTTAGATTAACACTAGAAAATGTCTTGTTTGATTGTTTGAGTCTACTTGGAGTTTATTTTTTTTCTTGTTTGTTAAACCGGACTTAGGATAATAGATGATATCACTGTTGCTTGTCTCGTATGATGTTTGCTAGTGTGTGATTTATAATTATATATGTATATGTGGATATGGATGTGGAGACCTGGGCGTGGGGTACAGAGTCGGGTTGTTGTATCCCGGGGTCGTGTGCGGAGGGTGCGAGCAGTAAGTCGATTTGTTGTTCGTAACCCTAAGATCGATAAAGCGTCCACGACGACGGTGTGTATGGTCACTTATCCTATGTTGAGGAAGCCTCTTCAGAGGGTGTGGGCGATCACTGAAGTCGCAAGATAGGATCATTGTTTGTTATGTTTGGGCGCATTAGGTGCTATGTTTGCTGCATGTTCTAGGACTAGTCTAGCGTGGTTGTATTACTGAGTCGGGTTTGTTGACTTGCGTGTGCAGTTATCCTACCTTACTAAATGATTCCCTTGTCATTCACCCCTCTGTTTCCCTTCCCTTTTCAGGTGAGACTGACGAATAGTCGAATGAGCTGGACGGTTTCGGGTGTTGTTTTGGGATCAACGGTTTTATTTGATTTTAGCCTTTTAGACATTTTATTTATTTATCGCTTTTAGACTTGGTTTATTATGATTGTTGGTTTTGTTTGGGGATTTTCGGTGTTAGACATTATTTATGAGTTGATCCTTTATGTTCGGAGTTGCGTGTTTGGCAAGTTAGGGTTAGTAGCACGCCGTTCTCAAGGGTTGTTGAGACGGGTGCTACACAAGTATTTCAGAATATTTTGTAGATTACGGTAAGTTACGTTCTTACATTGTTTATTTATATTAAATAATTATTTCTGAATTAAAAAATTTAGAAATAAATACCTTATAGATATTTAAATAATTCTGTTTTTTTTTTTTGCAAGTTTACATTCTGATTAATATTCTTCAAATATGCACTTACGTTGCTTTAGTACATTACATTATTTACTTGGCTATTAGTACAAACTTTAATCTTAGTTATTTTATTTTCTAAATGACACATAGTATTTATTATCAACTATTGGATATTCTTATATTTATACTCTAACGTGCCATAATCACATTTCTATTTACATCTTGAATATGCACAGTTTTCGGTATGTTTTGTCATGCATCTACAAATTTAAATATAACTAGATTCTAATCCGCAGTGTGCGGGGTTATATTCACTTTTAAATTTGGTAATAATAAAAAGTGAGTGTTCGATTATTTAATTTGTGTTGGATTATTCGGCTTTTAGATTTTAAAAATATTGGGGATTTTAGATTGATGATATTAGTTTGTCGTATGAAATGAAGGATTTTAATTATTCAAGTTGTTTTGATTTTATTTGGATTTAAGCATTGAATATGTCATATGAAATTATGTTTGATATTTGATTTTATACATAATTTGGTTTTAAAATTTAAAAAGTATTATGTTCCTATTTTTAAAATTAATCTTAATATTTCTATATATCTATTAATAAGTAACTAATTTTGATTTAAATAATT
>OVAN01004197.1:0-26551 GCA_900406275.1 Anastatica hierochuntica
TATATCATTAAGATTGAAAACATTCATTGTTAAGTAGAGTACAATGGAGTAAAGAACAAGAAAAAAAGATTGAAACAGTCGATGAGATCTCAAAGCCTCCTTTGCTATGTAATGTGCAGATTTGTTTGATGCTTTTTGAACCCACTTATATTCAACCTTAGTGATCTTTCTTTGTCATATCCGTATCTCTCGAATCCAGTTATAAAGACCCAAGTTTATAGTCTTTCCAATGATAATCTTCACTACCTCTCTATTATCTCCTTGAAATATAACATATCTATATCCTTTAACCCAAAGTTGTTGCATCGGCAATAGTAGAGCTTGGAGCTCAGATTCAAGAGGACTAGAGCATACTAATCCTTTACCATAACCTGCTTCCATATATAGTCATGTTGAATCCCGAACAACCCATGCAGCATTTGATAAACTCCTCGAAATATATTCACCATCGTAATTACACTTAACATAGTTTTCATTGGTCTTCTCCATTTAGAAGCTATTGTTCTTGCTTGGCGCCGATCCACACCATGGATATCTTCATAAGAGGCTAAACATTCTTTAGCGTCTTTTATGGCTCATTCAATATAGATCGTTTGTCAAAGACGAGCATATTCCAACTTTTCCAAAGTCTCCAAAGAACCCACCCAAGGAAGTTGACGAATAATGGTAGCTAGTCAGTTATCTTTTGATGTTGTAAATAGAAGTTGTAACTTACTTTCAAATGTCTCATTTGGATCCAAGATAAATGGCATTGGGAGATGAACTTCTCTCCACATTGCTTGGGCATAAGGACAAGAAAAGAATAAATGATCCTCTGTTTTGATGGCAGAGCAACATCATTTACATTGAGTATCCTGAGACATATGTCAATACTGAAGCGTCGATGCAATTGGGAGTATCTTTGATAGTATTCGCCATAGAAAATGCTTGAGTTTGGGGGCTATAAGTAATCGCCAAAGGGGTTCCTTGAGTTCATAGTTATCTGATGAAGGAGTTTCACATGTTAAAGGTAAGTGAGACGCCAAACAATAGCCTAACCGAACTGAGTACAACTTATTGTTAGTTTAATGTCATCCTACCATGTCGCGAACAAAGCATAAACTTAACTTCATGGACATAATTATAGTCACATCCTCTGCCTCTATATTGGCTTCAAGTATATCGAAATCCCATTGATTAACTCTTGGTTTCATCAGCTCATGTAATCGAGAAACATTTTGAAGGGGGCCAACATGTTGTCTCGGTGGGCGAGGGGAATGAGTCGACAACCAAGGATCTATGCATATATAAGTGTCTCTTCGCCTTTTTTGTAGGATTATTAATTTCATTACTGAAATGAAAGAGGTTTACAAAAAATTAACTTGTTAGGTATTGACCTTGTCCAAAAAGGACTAAAAAAAACAAGGTGAATAAAAGATACTCAAGGTTTTACAATGAAAGAGCTTAGTATAGCCAAAAGGCCATAAGGTCTTTAAATCATTTCTTTTGTCGATGTGCGGTGATAGTATTCTTTACTTTAATATCTATGTTTCTGAAAGTTGATGCTGGAGGAACCAAGATGCTGTTGTGTAGCAGGTTGTTTCTTTGCCACCAGATGTGGTATAAGACAACTTGTGTAGCTATCTTCCGAAGTAGAGAAGGTGCATAAGATGAGGAGACTCTGGTCCAGACAATGAGCGCTTCCCATTTGAGGAACATGTAAGGTGTTAGCATTAGTCTTGATTGAATTGCACTCCAAATCTGCTCACTGAAATGGCATCATAAAAACACATGGTCACGAGTTTCAGTTTGAAGTGAGCAAAGGCAGCAGAGGTTAGGAACCGAGATTCCTCGTGATGAGAGACGTGCCCTTGTCAGAAGCCGATCGAGCTGAGCAGTCCACATTAGGAAGGCATTCCTTTGGTTTGCTCCCTTGAACCATACAAATTTGGCCCAATCTTTAGTTGGTGATCTCTCTCTCAATACCTCCCATGTCTTACCTGCATTGAAATCAACATACTTCTTATCTTCCACAACCCAAAGGTAAGTGTCAGCATCTGTCGGATCTGTTGGTTGAGGCAGAGCAGAGAGGAAAGTCTAAATCGATGCCAAAAGTTGAGTTATGGCCGCAGGAAATGACCACTTTGTCACAGATTTCGCTTCAGCCACTGAAGCATGGAGATGAACTCCTAGTGTGGCTGGTCCTGTAGGGCCAAGATAGTCAATTAAAGGACCAAAAGAAGTTCATGAATCATGCCAGAAAGCTGCCGTGGAACCATTCCCCACTCTGCAAGTGATGAACCTCTGAGCTAGCGGTCGCAAATGAAGCAAGCATTTCCATTGCCATGTGTCCCTACACTTCTCTTGCACTGCCCATAAACTGGAAGCTCTAATATTGTGGATTTTGTGCCAAGCAACCCATAAAGACCCGCTTTTTGAGAACAAGAGCCAACACAGCCACAGGAAAGCGTTTTGTTCCAGAGAGCTAGCTTTCTCAGACCTAGTCCTCCTTCACTCTTTGGGACACACAAAGATGGCCATACAATTTTAGCTCCTCTCCTTGATAAGATGTTCCCAGACCAAAGGAACCTAGAACAAAGAGATTCTAACTTCTCAATAAAACCCTTAGGTAATATAAAAGTGTATATCCAAAAGATAATGGTATCGTTGATCATTAAGGATACAAGCTGCAACCTTCCGGCGAATGACAATGATCTTGCCGCCCATGTCTTGAATCTTTTTTTGATCTTTTGAAGCAGCGGCGAGTACTTAGAGATTCTTAGCTTTCTCGACATTAGGGGAAGTCCAAGGTACTTTATCGATAATGAACCGATAGTGAAGCCAAATTTTGATAGATTAGAGGCTTCATGATGGTTCAGACCCGCATGAAAGAGTTTGGTCTTGGTAGCATTCATTTGTAAACCCGACCAACTTTCAAAGAGCGACATAACTTCCGTGATTCATATCAGTGAATCAGCCTTACCATTGAAGAAAAGCAATATGTCATATACGAATAGAAGATGAGTGATATTTACTTCCTCTGCTCTAGGGTGATACCCTATTGTTCCTGCATCAAACTGATAGGTAACCAGCCTACTAAATGCTTCCATTACCAAGATAAAAAGTAGTGTGAGAGGGGATCTCCCTTTCGAAGGCCTTTTGATCCATTAAAGTAGCCTCCAAGTTGGCCATTTACTGTGATTGAGTAGCTGGTTGTTGAGATACAAACCTTTATCCAGGAAATGAAGGTTTGAGGCAAGTTAATATCTTTTAAAACAGCTTCCACAAAATCCCAC
Source organism: Anastatica hierochuntica (assembly GCA_900406275.1). Taxonomy (NCBI): domain Eukaryota; kingdom Viridiplantae; phylum Streptophyta; class Magnoliopsida; order Brassicales; family Brassicaceae; genus Anastatica; species Anastatica hierochuntica. Next base: position 3,276 of record OVAN01004197.1, read on the forward strand.
CGAACCGAGTTGAAGGATGTTCTTAGATCAACATTGAGCATACCTCTTGGTGATATGTTCTTCCAACCATACCCGTGAACCATCTCTGTCGCCAACAACACGTTTTCCGCCATTAACCTACCCAGTAAGAAAGTCGTCTGAGAATGAGAGATGATCTTAGGCAGAATCTTTTTAAGCCTTAAAGCGAGCAACTTAGAAATGACTTTGTAGATTGTATTTAGACAAGTGATGGGCCTAAAGTCATTTGGAGAAGTAGCATTTGTGATTTTTGAGATTATAACAAGGTTTGTTGCATTTAGCTACTTCAGAATCTGACCCAATTTAAAAAACTCCAAGACAACTTATGTTACTTCGGCTCCAACTATGCTCCAGGAGGAGGAAAAGAATTTGGCGGAGAAACCATCTGGTCCGCTTGCTTTGTTTCTTGGGAGGTCAAAGAAAGCAACCTTTATTTAATCTCGTGAGAAGACTTTACCCAACTCTACTTTATCAATGGTTGAGCATCTGATGAAAGCAACACATTTATATCGCTTTGATCAAACTGCACAGGGCCTTTCATTCCCCCCCCCCCCCCNTTTAGGCAGTTATCAAGGATCTGTTTTTTACCCTTAATCATGTTTCCGCCATCATCAGTGAGGAAGTGCATCCGGTTTATGGCTTGTCTAACACAGGTCATTCTGTGAAAATATCTGGAGTTTCTATCCTCTTCTCTCAGCCAGGTTACCCGTGAATTTTGCATGTGAAATTTCTCCTCAGCTAGTATGAGCTCATTCCAGTTCTTGGCATTTATCTTCTCTTGGAACTCATTTGTCGGAGTTGGGTTCTAAAGAACCAACCTTTGCTTTGACAAGAGATCTTCATGAGCTTCATTTACTCTCTTTTCCAGGTCTGAGTAGTTGAGCTTGCTAAATGCTCTTATTGGGTTTTTGAGGGCTTTGAGCTTCTTAGTCACTCTGTACATAGATGAACCTTCCATGGAAATAGAAAACCAGTTTTCTGTGATCATCGGGAGGAAATTGCTATTCTGCAGGAGGAAGTTAAAGAACCTGAAGGGATTCTTTGTCTTTTGACGATCAGGCCTGAGGATGATTCCCCTGGTGAGTGGTCTGAGGATTTTGGTTCTCCAAAATAGGCCATTGAAGTTGGAAACAAGGTAGGCCATTCATCGTTTACAAGAACTATGTCTAGCTTTTTGGCGATAGGATCCCTGCCTCTCTTGTTCCACCAAGTAAAGTTGGTCCCTCTGAAATTTAGGTCTATCAAATCCGCATTTAACAAGCATTCCCTGAAAACCAATGTATTCCTATCGATATTCAGACTCTGAGGCTCTGAATGCTATGTTATGTTGGAGACAAGATCTGATTAAAGTCACCAAGGATTGACCAAGCCTTCCCCTCAACTTGTTGGTTTTTTGCCTTAGACAACAACTCATCCCACAGTAATTGTTTGTAACTAATCTCATTTAGAGCATAGATAAAAGAAACAAGACACGGTGCATGGATATCTGGAAGCTCTACTTCACAAGTTATCATCTGTAGAGACTTGCAGAGAATTGTAACTTTGATAGAAGGATGCCATAACACCCAAATCTTTCCTAATTCTGAGAATTCATAATTACCTTCAAAACACCAGCCTGGTAGCATCCTGTCTATAATTTTTCTCTGCTTTGGATGCTGCAGATGGGTCTCTAGAAGACTCCCCAAAATTGTCTTGTTTTTCTAAATCCACTTCTGTACACCGACATGATGGGAATTCATGTTTAAACTTCTAACATTCTAACAAAAAATGTCTATACATATTAAGAGAATTTTGGGTTTTGAGCTTTTGCTCGAGGAGCTTTTTAGCTGCCTTCTACATAGAACTTTAATGAAATCGGCTTCGTCATCTGACTCATCAGCAGAGCCTATACCATCATGACTTAAGCCAGTTCTTTCCTGAGAGGTTGCACACTGATTCTGCTCTGACTTATTAGACTTGCCTTCTTTTGAAGCTGTCGACCCCAAATCAATAACAAAAGTGCCACTTCCCTTTACACTGGAACTATCTTCATCATCTGCTATTTCTTTTCCTTTCCCTTTCGAATTTGTAAGGTGAAGCAACCCTTCTTGAAGAAATGGTTCATCAATTCCCACTTGTTTTTGAGGTGAACATTTGGTAGTCTCTCCCAGCAAGGTTTGACTCTCCACGATTTCACCTTCCTCAAAACCATTTGAGTGATGTTCAGAGGGATGTTGCCTTTCTTTGGTAGCGAGGTTAGCATTCACACTAGTTCCCACTACTACCTTCTTCTACTTAACAGAGTGTGTTGCTTCCTTTGCACGAGGACAGGCTGATGAGGCATGGCAAGTAGATTTACAGAGCTTGCAGGTTATAGGGGCTCTCTTGCATCTTCTCAGAATATGTCCCACCTCTTTACAAAAACCACAGACCGGCGGCATCCAAGGACTTGAGATAAGGATCTTGCGGATTTCACCATTGTCGAACTGCACATTTACCGCCTCAGGAAGCGGTTTCCTGGGCTCGATAATGGTAAAGACCTTCGCCACCTCCAAGTTGGTCTTGTTGGTAGTGGAAGGATGGAGAGCCCCTAGATGTCCTACCATGCTAGCTATTCGTTCCAGCCCGTCGTCATTGAAGAATTGCAATGGAACATGTCTCAGCTCAAGCGAGATTGGTGTTGAGGTCAGTTCAAGTTTCTTCGGAATCACTCCGGGTTCCCAATTATCAACAAACATGGTCTGACCTTCAATTTCGCATAGCCTTTGAGTCAGAACCCTTGCTCGAGTCATGTTATCTGGAATTTTGAAGAGATAAGTGAATCCTTCCATTTTCGATACAATGATGTCCCAAGTGTTTCGACTCCATATACCATTCACGATAGACTGGATAGTGTTTTGCACTGGAGGATCCGAGTAGAATTTCCCGATTATGAACTGGTCCTATTCATGCTTGTTCTTCTCGATTACAGAGTTCGGGATCTTTACACACGGTTCACCTGAGGGAAGCATGAAAGGAGACCCCTTTTTCTCTATACGCTTCGTTGAGCTCTTGAATAAGGCACACCATGTGTCTGAGTTTGTAGGAGCCGTTGGTTTCTTTGGGGTTTCTGGGTCAGCTGTCTTTACATCAGGCGTAGATGATGTAGAAGCTTCAGATCCTTGGTCTTTCACTTTCGGATTTGAGGATTCACTATTGGCCAAATCCTTGCTCACAACAACAATTTGGGCATTCTTAAGAGGAGGTGACGACAGAGGAATACCCGCAGCCGTTGGCATCTCTACTGGCGGCGGCGGAGTCCGGCGCTCAACCTCTACCCGCGGTAGAGCAGCTTGGATCTGCGGTGAGATCTTGAAATTTTGGGAACGTTTTGGGGGTTTTCATTTCCCCATAAGGAGGGGAGGGCCTGTGGAAGAGGAATTTGAAGGATTCAGACGCCGTTGGCGACGCCGGATTAAGGATTTGAAGGATGACACTGTAGCTCACTGAATCACAAACGTTCTCTCTCACTGTAGCTCTCTCTCACTACACACTCGGTACTTTGCAAGCATGTATATATCATTTTTTTTTCTTCTTCGCTTTTCCCAATCAAAATTCTCATTCCTTTTTGTATTAACTCTCTCTCTCTTCCATCAAAGAACGCCACACGAAGGAGGGTTTTGATCCGAGCCTGACTTGTGGAATATTAGAATTTGGAAAATATCAGCCTTTAAGTACTTTAGAAACTAGTTGAGAGGGATTTTGCAAGACCCTCCAAACCCGTTTTGCAAGCATAGCAATGTTAAACTTTTCGATGTCTCTGAATCCGAGTCCTCCTTCTTTCTTTGGGAAACTCATTCTCTTTCATGACATCCAATGCATAAAGTTTTCTTCCCCTTTGCGCCACCAAAACTTGTTAAGCTCGCTCTCAATTTTTTCACATATACCTTTTGGTATCTTGAAGCAATTCATTGAATACAATGGTCAAGACAAAGCCACTGTTTTAAGAAGTATTTCCTTGTCTGCATCTGACAAAAACTGGTTCGACCAACCTGTAGTTCGTTGTTTAACTTTATCAACAATGTATCTAAACACATCTTTCTTGCGACTTCCAATAAGCTCAGGTAAACCAAGATATCGACCATCACCACCATCATTGTGGATGTTGAGAATACGTCGTAATTTAATCTTGACAGAAGAACTCACCCTTTTACCAAAAGTAATCGCCGATTTATGAAGATTGACTGTCTGACCCGATATGCGTTTGTACTCTGCAAGCGTCCTCTTTATGGCCTTACAAGACTGTGGATGAGCTTAACAGAAAAAAAGCACATCGTCAGCAAACATAAAGTTTGATATAGTAGGACCATTACCTCTAATTTTCATCCACTTTAGCTTCTTGTTACTTGCTTCAACAGAGAGGATGTGAGTTAAAACTTCATTGCAAAGAATGAACAACTAGGGAGACAACGAATCTCCTTGAAGAATACCACAACCCGATTGTATTCTTCCATGAGGAGCGTCATTGATTAAAACAATGAATTTCGTTGTTTTCACGCAGTTCATTACCCATCGAACCCAAGTGGTATTAAAACCCATGTGTAACATTGTTTCCCGTAGAAAGTCTCATTCGAATCGATCGTAAGCCTTGGAAATATCCGTCTTGATTTCCATATATGAGTTAGCCCAACGTCGCCTTGATTTCAGAGAATGAAGATGTACTTGAGCAATGGTTACATTATCGATGATGTGATGATCGAGAATGAAAGCAGCTTAGTTGTCGGTAATAAGATGATCAAGGTGGGTCGTTAGACGGTGCACCAAGATCTTTGAGATGATTTTGTACCAAACAGTACACAACGCAATAGGCCACAAGTCCTCCATCACTTTAGGCATTTCAATTTTTGGTATAAGACACAAATTAGTATGTTTGACCGAATCTTGTAGTTGTCATGAATCAAAAAACTCATGTATTTCCTAAGTAATATCATCTTTAGTAGATTCCCAAAATAGTTGAAAAAAATGCTACAGTGATACCATTGGGTCTCAGCGCTTTAGAAGCACCAATATCAAAAACCCCATGTTGAATGTCCTCTACCGTAAGTGGACAAATTAGCCGCTGGTCCATGGCATTTGTAACTCTTTTATTAAAGCCAACAAAGACTTGGTCATATCGTGTTGTAGCTACCCTGGTCGAACAAAAAATAGATCTTTAAAATGACGCACAACTTTTGTTGTGATCTCTTTGTCCCCTCGAAAAAATTTTCCCATTGCATCTTCAATTGAAAAGGAGTCTATTTCGGGCCACGCGTTTTTTTAGAAGCGTAGAAATACTTAGCAATTCTATCACCTAGCTTTAGCCATTGGTTTCAACTCTTCATTTTTCAAAAATGTTCTTCATCTTTATAAGCGTGAACTAATTCATTGGATTGAATTCTTAACTGTAGTAGCAGCGCCATTAGTGTAAGCATCATCGAACAGCTGTTTATAATGAAGAATTATTTTGGCCGCATTTGCTTTGTGATGTCGTCGCCACGTGGATATTACTTTTCGAGTCTTTGCGATTTTGGAAGAGAGAGAGGAGCCAAGCTCGTTGCTATGTTTCCATTATTAAACCATCGTTTCTTTAAATCCTTCATTTGAGAACAAAATGCTATCATACCAAAACTGAGCTTGACGTGGCTCGATTAAATCATATATCTGAATGACAACCGATCTATGGTCCAAACCCTCATAAGGCAAATACTCTGTCAAAGCTGATGGGAACATAGCTATCCATTTTGCGTTTGCCATTGTGCGGTCTAAACAACAATGAACATCATGTGAATGTCGTTTTTCAGTCCAAGTGTAAGGGTCGCCAATAAACCGCAGATCAGACAATCCACAGGTTGAAATCATTCGATGGATACAGAAAAGGTAATTGTGTTATAATTTATTTATAAATTAACAATGGAATGTACGCAGATACATATACTTGTGTTTTCTTTTTGTCACAAATAGATGAAAATACATGTAGACAGTATCAATAGCGTTTCTATGTTGTATATATATGTTTATGTACATGGCTTCTTCTTTTTTTTGTTATAATAATATGTGAATTTTATAACTAATTAGTATATGTATATATATATATATATATATATATATATATATATATCTTTACAGAACAAGATTTAAAAGGCTCCAAAAGAAAAATTTATAAACATATTAGAAACAAGAGCTAGTTAAATAAACATAATGGTAGCAGCATTACTCATAGGAAACCAGCGTGAGAGGAGGCCTACATAGTTTTTCTTGAAAATCTAAGCTAAAAGGGTGTCTCTAATAGTTATGTAAATTTTCCTCAACACCATGAGACTTGGGAAGATGGCCATTGATGTACAAGTATGTTCCTTTCTTTCTACATGAGATGCAATTTTCTTTAGGATAGAGGAAAGTCCAAATGATTTGTCAATCAACCAGTAAAGATATTCCATGCATGAGCCAAACATTGCATCAGGTTGTCCCAATCTTCTAAGAACTTGAGACCAACACAATGTAGAAATAAGTCATCCCTTGTTTCCAAATTTCCAAATCAAAGACCAAATCGCATATTACTTCCATGTCGAATGATTGTGGTAATCTTGCTAATAAAAACCGTTCAAAATAGTACTTGCTTCAGCCTTAATCTTCTTTTGTCTTTTCAAGTGTTTTTTTCTCCAAAGTTAGTTAAAATACACTATTTTTTCTGGATTTGAATCGAATCTGAATCAAACTTTCCTCGTATACACATTGACATGCATCTTTTAAAATTATGAAAATATCTCACGTGCAACAATTTGATTAATTTTAAACATATATCATGGTACTTCTGACACCAAAAGTCTCTTGTTCCCGGTTTTAGCATACTAATGAATAAAACCGACCAACAAACGTAGTGTTGTATGAACAAAACCCAATGAAATATCACGTTATTTACTATGTTATCACGTCACCTCGTTTATGAAATATCACGTTATTTACTATGTTATCACGTCACCTCGTTTTCTGTTGGAATGATGCTACAATAAGGCATCACTAGAAACCTCTCTTCTAAAATTCTCGGTTTACTCTTCTTTGTATTCGCTAGACAGTGATCGTCCAATTAGTTTCATTTTCGGTCCGATTTTTCCAAACATTATACTATTTAACTTATTCAATTAAATTTTTAACATTGACACATAAAATCAAATAAAAATATACTACAATCACTAAAACTGTATATATTAGTTATTTTATCAAAAAAACTAATCAAAAAATGTAAAAGACGACAAAGCTATAGGCTTATTATATATTTATAAAAATTAAATTATATTAAAATATCAAAATAATTCAAAAATTAGTTTCTGATTAATTTTCGTTTAATTTCCGATTTTCTAGTTAGGCGTTAGGCCCAGCTTCGCCGCTTGACTAGCGCCTAACGAATTCTAGAACCGTAATAATTACCATCGTTGCATATAATGGATTTTTTTTCGTTTTTTTGCTAAAATGTAAATTATTTATTTCCCATCATCCTTCATATTATAGTAATCCAGCAACATGAAACGTCTGTAGTTACGGGAAATATTAGTCACGCATTCGCCGGATTGCAAAAAAAGATTTATGTTCAAATGTCATTTTCATAAGTTAGTGATATCCATCAATTCATATCATACCATATCATGTAAATAATATCTTTTTTATCAAAAAAATATATTTGCATCAGTAGTGGAGATATAATTAAGAATATTCAAATGGTTAGTAGTGTTTTATCGAACTGCATAAAGTATATAGGTCCAAACTTGTATTTTTCTTTTAACAAAAGAAAGAAAAAAAAGGATGAGCTATTTTTTTGTCTTTTTTTTTTTTTATCTTTTTACGGAATATATATCTATCGTATTTTAAAAAAAAGTGCCTATTAAATGTTGGAGCAAGCTTGAATGAAGCTTGAAGAAGAAGGAACCTAAACCATATCTAAACCGAGTCATGGTTTGTGATGATCTAAGTGTAAATCGAGATATGGTTTAATACTAAAGATAAGGATTATAGATTTAGGAGCTATCTAAACTATGTTGTATTCCTTATAGAATTAGGAATTAGACATATATATATATATATATAGTTGTCAAATGTAGGGTTTAGGTGTGAGATAGTTTTAAACATTGAGAGCTTTGAGAGTTTAAGGTTTTCAGAGTTTACAAAACAGAGTTCGTGAAAACTCTCTGTTTTCGAATTTAGGAAGAAGAAAAGAAAAAAATTAAAATTTGAGGAAAATCATAATTTGGTACAAAAAAACAAGTCAAGCCCATCCGGAAAAATGGTACTGAATCCGGTGAAAGTACCCTAACGGATCCTAAATTTCTATATCCGGAAAATTGGAGCCGAACCTGACCCAAACCAAAATATTTTCGGTACCTGATAATATCCAGACTATAAATATATACCTTTTTTTGTCATCGTAGCCTAGTGGCAAATAGTTCTTCTCACTAGAGGCAAGTGCAGGGTTCGAACCCTGGTTTCGTGAGATGGATGCAGAGGTGGTGCAACCACTGACCCACTTGCTCCTCTCACTATAAATATATAGTTAAATATATTTTTTTTTGAATTTAATATCAAAAGAATATTGTAAATTACCATGAGTTATCCGAAATACTCGACAAAAATATCTCAAACATATAAGTAACTAAAAATACTAAAATACCGGAAATACTCAAAATATATACCGTTTTTCAACAAAATACTCGAATCAAACCGATTGACGTGTTAATTTTAGGTATTGATAATATATTGTTTAAATTTAAATGTTTCCATTATTTTTATTTTTGGATTTTTGAAAATCTTTTTGGTACATTTGCATTTTTTATTCTTTTACATAATTTAAACCGATAATTTTATTAAAAGTGTAGTAATTATCCGATATAGTTTTAACATATAATTTTTTTTGTTGATGGTATAGTTCTTGTTACAAAATATAAAAGTTTGAAAGATCACTCGTATTTGTTTGTATCTTCTGCAAATAGGGTTAATAATATTAGTAAATTGATGTAACTTGAGACATTCTTGTTTTTTTTTTATTTTACTTTGAAAACTCTATGTTTTTGAATTTAGGAAGAAGAAAACAAAAAATAGTTAACACTTGAGGAAAATCATAATTTGGTACCAAAAACCGAGTCAAACTCACCCGGAAAAATGGTATTGAATCCGGTGAAAGTACCTAAATGGATCCTAAATTTCTATATCCGAAAAGTTGGAGCCAATCCCGACCCGAACCAAAATATTTCGGGTACCTGGTAATATCCGAACTATAAATATATACTTAAATGTATCATTTTTTGAATTTAATATCCAAAAAATATCGTAAATTATCATGAGTTATCCGAAATACCCGGTAAAAATATTTCAAAGGTATAAATAACTAAAAATACTAAAATACCGGAAATACTCAAAATATATACTGTTTTTCACTAAAATAATCGAATCAAACTGATTTACGTATTAATTTTAGGTATTGGTAATATATTGTTTAAATTTGAATGTTGTATATTATTTTTATTTTTGGATTTTTGAAGCTTTTTTGGTACATTTGAATTTTTTTATTCTTTTACATAATTTAAACGGATATCCACATCTGAACAGAACCCGTAAAAATTCGAACCCGAACCAAAACTGATAAATACCCGAATAAAACCTAAACCTCTAATCTCGAAAACGCGAAGTCCGAATAAACTTAAATCAAACTCGAATAGGTATCTGAACATCCACCCTAATCATTTGTTTGTTACACAAAAGATCCGATAAACATAAGACATAGACAAAAATAATATTTAACCTTTACAATGCACATAGAAGATAAATCTAAAGAACGTGAAAATCTATTACCAAAACAGATCAAACCCAAAAACACAAACCAAACCATATGTAAGTCACGACATGCACTCGGTTAACTTTTGGTATGAAAAATTCAAACCAAAAACAAAACAAATTAAACCGAGAGCTCAAAATATGAAACACAAAACAAAAATAAATAAAAAACTGACCTTTATCGCACAAAGTCAAATTTCTCGGAAAAAAACGCCGTCAAGCTAGTAAACAATAAAAGCCACATGTAAAAAATCAAAAAATCAAATATCATGGAACAGAACCAAGAATTACGATCCGGCGAAAAAAACAAAGAATTAGGATCCAAACCAACATAACAATATTCCCAAACCTGTAAAAATAACTATGATCACCTTTTCTTTTACCAATTTAAATAAATATTGTAATTTCCAGCAAGGTTAATTTAGTCTTTTACACAAATAAATTTATTTTTTAAAGAAAATAATCATCAATAACCAATAGTAATGCGACACATAATACTAAAACCATTTTAAAAAATTTAAAAAAATCGGTGAACTCCATAGTTGTGCCACATCACTAACAAATTATGTGAGCTCGCCACGTCACCAAACAACTTCTCATATAATATATATATAAGATTGACAGAAATAATCATGCTATATAGACATATTAAATTTTATTGTTTTAAAATTTAATATGTTAACTAATTTTAATATAAATATATAATTAATGAAATTTATAGAAAAATAAAAAAAATGGTCAATTATAAGTTGAATCTAATAAATTTCCTCTATTTTAAATTTTAAATTAATTATATTTTTTGGTAAGTGTTAGAATTATTTAGCATATCAAGAAAATTTTACTCCATATAAATTAGAAAAACATAGCATATTCTAACGTATGAAACAATGTTATTTAAAAAATAAATTTATTCATATAAGAAGTCAATAGTCTGTTTTGTATAAAATTATCAAATAACTTATCTAACATAACAATTTGATTGTCTATCCAAAACTGATATGAGCAACGGACATAGTATAAAAACAATTAAAAATATGATCATTCATACATATATAAAAATTAAAAAACATACTCGCATACGCACAGACTAAACTCTAGTGTAAAATTTAAATGGTAAGAATTGCTATTATTGGTTCTTAGGTTCTCGTTATTAGTTTTTAATAAATTGCATATAACAATGCATTATGTTAAATTGCCGTTAATGTAGCAAAATAATTTATGAATCTAATGTGGAATCAAACATTTGTTTAATTTTATCATTTAGGTTTTATAAATGTTAATCATTAGCAGTATACTAGATTAATATTTGTCTAAATAAGAGAAGAAGTTTTAGCTTAGTGACAAGTTGTCATCTCATAAAGTTCGAGATCGTGTTCGCGTATGTGCGAGTATGCCCTGTGTGTGAGCTTTAAAGACCACCGGATCGACCCGTTGCGATTCGGATTGCCGACAAAAAAAAAATATTTGTCTAAAACTTTCGGTTTAAAAAACGACCAAATGGCTAGGGTGTTGATCAGAAAAATAAATCGACTAGGGTTGTTGTATTAACTAAGCTTAATTTTTTAACATTTTTATTGACTAACAGTTTGACAAGGTTATATGGTCAGTCAAAGGTTGTAGTCAAAAAGTTTATAACCAGAGCCATGTAAAATTACGATTTTTTTAAAAATTATGAAACTCTGTAGAAAATTCTCTTTAGAAGAGAATCTTTTACGAGCGTTGGAGGTGGGTTTAGCACCCCTCCTAACAGACTTCTGAGGAATCACGCGGACCGAAGGTACAAACAAATGAGATCACCGTCTGACAAACATCGATAAAAGCCCGAAGACCCGCCGAAAAGCCTCGCAAAAGGGATGGGCAGTCTGACACCCGACAATACGGACGGGCAGACCGAGCCGCAGCATGAATCCCTCCGATCCGGACCATGCCGAGGCCCATCCCATGACTTGAGGACGACATCTTCAAAGGCCCTTCCTCTTATAAATAGGAGGTCTCATTCAAGAGGAAAGGGGGGTTCTCTTCTTTTTCCATTCTAGAGAAAGAGAGAGATTGTTCGAGAGAAAGAAAAAGACCTTGTAAAAAATTCCGAACACTTTAATATAAAAACTTTACACATCATCAAACATAACGCTCTATTTTACGAAAGTCTCCGACCCGCGCACCATCTTTGTTTCGCTAATTAAGTCACGTCGCATCTATGCCTCGAACATTTGGCGCCGTCTGTGGGGATCTTCAGGAGAACTCTCTATACGCAAAAGCACTTTGACGATGTCTGAAAAGCAAAACGCCCCCCCGTCAAGCGCTCAAAAAATACTCATGGGACCGGACCCAACACCGTCACCACGACCCTCGACTTCACGGGTCGACGCTTCGAACACCGCAAAAGCAACTAACCCCGAATCAGCACTATCGGCCTCAAGAAAACAACTGAGGCACCACAGGAAAACGCCGGGGCAACGCTCCCAACCATAATGCTTCCACCCGCGCCGATGCCAGCCTCTCTGGCTCAGCAACGGCAGCAAACGATAAAATTGAGAGTCACGGAGGTAGGGAGCAACAGACTTCCCACAAGGCCTATCTCGGGAGCAACTCCTCCCCCGTCTGCTCACGTCGTAGCCCTCCTCTCCGACCTGATCCATAGGGTCGATTCACTCGCACAGACGACCAACGAACGATTTGAGGCGCTTGCTTCGTCACCAAGCTTCTTTCGATCCACCAGCGAGCCCCGCCCCTCGATGCCCAGAGACACATCGGCGGAATTTCTCTCGAACCTACAACGAAACCTCTTCGGGGAAACGTCGGCGAATCCCCCAGCGACAAACCGAACCGAAGCACCAGTTTTCCCGACGGAACGTCACCATGCAATGCCTGAAAGACACTATGGAGCCAACCCCGGACCCAACAGAGGGGTTCCTGCCGAGAAGAACGACGAACTTAAACTCATGCGCCAGCATCTGTGCGATATCAACTCTCGAGTCTAGCAGGCCGTCAGCTCTGCACCCGAGTTCGACAGGGTCCTCCGAGAAGCGTTGAATGTCTCGTTCATCGATCGGATCACGCGCTTCTGCATCCCAAACCACGGGAAAGTCAGAATCCCGAAGTACGACGGGACTACCGATCCCAGTCAACACCTCACCAGCTTCAACATCGCTATGGGACGGGCTCATCTCGATCCAGAGGAACGTGACGCGAGATATTGCCAGTTGTTGGCAAAGAACCTCGACGGTGCAGCGCTAAGATGGTTCTTAGGACTCAAAGCCAACTCTATCGATACTTTCCACAAACTCTCGACCGCCTTCCTCAAACACTACTCAATGTTCATCCAGCAAAGCCATTCCACCGCCGACCTTTGGGCCATGTCACAAGGGCCTAAAGAGAGCCTGCGGGACTTTATCGCACGATTCAAAGACGTAGCTTCCTGAATCACGGTATCCGACGAAGCTGTCCTGCCGGCCCTCCGCAACACCCTGTGGTACGAATCTGCTTTTTGCGATGACCTAAAATCAACAAACCCCAGACACTGGAGGCCGCCCTCCACAGAGCCATGCTCTTCATCGAGGTGGAAGAAGAAAAGCTAGCCCTCGCCAAGAAACATTCGAGCACTCGTCCCAAAGAAAAAATGAAGGCCGACCCACCCCGAGAGGACCGCAACGATGAATACGAAGAACCGCGTCAGCACTACGACACAAAATACGCAAAGGAGCTCAAGAACAAGAAGACGACGATCCATCACATCGAAAACGAGCAAAACCAGCAGTCGAACTGGCAGAAACAAGGTCGAGCAACAGATGTCGACCTCAACAAATACTGCACCTTCCATAAGAAGCACGGTCATTCGATCGAAGAATGCAGGCATCTGAAGGAGTTATTGCTCAAGAAATATAGCGAGGGAGAGATCTTCATACCACCCCGCGAAGAAATCAAAAAGAAAAACACGTGGATCCGCACGGACCAAAACGAACCAGGGCAACCCCCGCAGGAGCAAGGCCCCGCCAACACAAATCAGAATCAAGTCCGATAAATCACTGACGACTCCCCCAAGCGCGATAGGATCGAGGAGTACCCAGTCAATGCACCTCCCACACCCCGAAAACACATCAACATGATAATGGGATGTCTCCTCGATTGCAACGATTCGGTACGCTCGATCAAGAAACACCAGCAAAAAAATAGTGTCCGCAATCAAGTGGACCGAGATCAATGACCCATCCGGTTTCATCGACAAAGAAAACATGTTCACCGACCACGACGCAGAAACGGTTCACCGACCGCAAAACGACCCTCTGGTCATCGAACTCCTAATCGCAGACCGCGAGGTCGCCAAAGTGATGATCGACAGCGGGAGCTTCGTCGATCTAATCTTCAAAGACACGTTACGAAAGATGGATTTAAAAGATTACACAATCAAACCATCGAGAAAGCCGCTCACCGGTTTCAACGGCGACACCACCATGTCCGAAGGGACGATAAAACTTGCGGTCCATGTTGGAGGTGTGACCAAGCTCACAAAGTTTAAGATCATCGATACGCCGACAATATACAATGTCATCATGGGGACACCGTGGATCCACGCAATGCAAGCAATCCTGCTCACTTACCACCAGTGCCTCAAGTTCCCAAGCCCCACCGGAACGCGAATTATCCGGGGCGATCAAAGCATGGCAAGAACATGTTTCATAGTCGAACTCAATCTTCGCCGTTCGTTCGTCATCTCGACATCCGCTGAACAGCCCGAGCAAACCCAGGCATCGAGCCCACCGACGGTCGCTGAAACCTCACGAGAAGAGGCCCCAAAGCTCGATAAAGTCCTACAGGTGAATATCGACCCTAGTGATGTCACGCGCTGCGTCGGCATTGGAGCCAACCTCGTCGCCTCGGTGCAAAACGAACTCATCGAATTCCTCAAACAGAACTCGTCAACCTTCGCATGGACGACCAGCGACATGCCTGGGATTGACCCAAAAATCGCCTGCCACGTGCTTAACGTCGACCCCACCTTCAAACCCATCAAGCAGAAACGACGAAAGCTCGGCCTCGAACGAGCCCAAGCCGTCAACGACGAGGTCGACCGCCTCACGAAAGCAGGATCAATTGACGAGGTCAAATACCCAGACTGGCAAGCCAACCCCGTGGTAGTCAAGAAAATGAACAGAAAATGGAGAGTTTGCGTTGATTTCACCGACCTGAATAAGGTCTGCCCAAAGAACAACTTCCCGCTCCCGCACATCGACCGAATTGTCGAAGCAACGACCGGCAAAGAACTTCTCTCTTTCATGGACGTCGAAGCGAAAACGCCGATGATCGAGAAAAGTCTTCATTCATCACCGATCGCGGGACTTATTGCTACAAGGTAATGCCCTTTGGGCTGAAAAACGCCGGTGCAACTTATTAGCGCCTCGTTAATCGTATGTTCGCGGATCAACTAGGATGCACAATGGAAGTCTACATTGACGACATGCTCATCAATTCACTCATCGCCAAGGACCACGTCACCCACTTGCGCACTTGCTTCGCCACCCTGAACCAGTACAACAAGAAGCCGAATCCCAAAAAGTGTACCTTCGCGGTCACCTCGGGCGAATTCCTAGGATACATGGTTAGACAACGCGGGATCAAAGCAAACCATAAAAAAATCACAGCAATCTTTGAGCTACCTTCGCCCCGAACTACCCGAGAAGTGCAGCGGTTGACGGGCCGCATCGCCGCATTAAATCGCTTTATCTCACGATCTACCGACAAATGCATGCCCTTCTACCAGTTGCTTCGAGGTAACAAACGGTTCGAATGGGATGAAAAATGTGAGGAAGCCTTTAAGAAGCTTAAATAATACCTCTCAACCGCACCAATCCTAGCTAAGCTCATCGACCAGGAGACTATGTACCTATACATCGCAATATCGACAGCCGCGGTAAGCGGTGTCCTAGTTCGAGAAGACCGAGGAGAGCAAAAACTTATCTTCTACATCACCAAAGCCCTCGACGGTGCCGAAGCGCGATACCCGACCCTCGAAAAGTTGGCGCTAGCCGTGGTCACCTCGGCACGAAAACTACGACCATACTTTCAATCGCACTCGATCGTCGTCCTCACGAACCAACCACAGCGCACAATCCTGCACAGCCCCACCCAATCCGGGCAAATCGCTAAATGGGCAGTCAAACTCAACGAATACGACATCGAATACAGGACCTGCACAAGCGCTAAGTCCCAAGTTGTTGCAGACTTCCTGATCGAGCTACCCTCCGAACTAACGAACGATGTGTCCGAGGGTAAAACCTGGACATTATACGCCGACGAATCCTCCAGCCAGCACGGTTCCGGAGTGGGCGTCAAACTGGAGTCGCCAACGCACGAGATCCTCGAACAGTCGTTCCGTCTTGCCTTTTGCGCCTCAAACAACGAGGCGGAGTACGAAGCCTTGATTGTCGGAATGCGCCTCGCCAAGGAATTAGGCGCCACGAACCTCGACGCATTCTATGACTCCCAACTCGTCGCAAGCCAGTACAACGGGGAGTTAGATGCCAAAAATGAACGAATGGACGCTTACCTCAGCGTCGTCAAGAACCTTTCCAAACGGTTCGAGTCATTCGCTCTAACCAAGATACCCCGAAGCGAGAACACCTCCGCTGACGCACTAGCCTCCACCTCGGATCCAACTGTCAGAAGAACCATACCGGTTGAATGCATCGAGCAACTAAGCATCGATCTCCCCAAAGGCATATGCGCCATCCAAGTCGAGGAGACAACTGGCGACGCCCCAGCTGACGAAGCAGAACGACAACCCGCTGGCCCCGACGCTCACCCCGAAATCCAGGACTGGCGCACTGAAATCAAAGACTACATCGCCGAAGGGACGCTACCAAACGACAAATGGGAGGCTCGCCGTCTATGAAAAAGAGCGGCTCGTTACACGATAATTGATGACAGCTTGTATCGATGGAGCGCTACAAGAACATTGTTACATTGCATCAACGAAGACGAAATGGTGAGAGTGATGCGCGAGACGCATGAAGGAGCGGGAGGCAACCACTCTGGAGGAAGATCACTGACCCTCCAAATCAAGAATCACGGCTTCTACTGGCCAACCCTCATGAAGGAATTTGAAGACTTCGCCCAAAAATGCGAGAAGCGTCAATGATACAGAGACACAATACACGTCCCAACTGAGCTACTCACGACATCCACGACACCGTATCCTTTCATGCGGTGGGCAATGGACATCATCGACCCCCTACCAGCCTCTAACCAGAGAAAATTCATGCTCATCGTCACAGAATACTTTACAAAATGGGTAGAGGCCGCGACATACGCCAAAATTGAAGCCCTCGACGTCCAGAATTTCGTGTGGAAGTTCATCATCTGTCGCCACGGGCTCCCCTACGAGATAGTCACCGATAACGGTTCGTAATTTACATCTGAAAGGTTCGATGGTTTCTGCGCTCGATGGCGAATAAGACTCAACAAATCCACACCACGATACCCACAGGGCAACGGGCAGGCAGAAGCAACGAACAAACGGATCCTCGACGGAATTAAGAAAAGACTTGAAGATAAAAAGGGAGTCTGGGCCGACGAGCCCGATGGGGTCTTTTTGTCGCACCGCACAAGCCCCAAAAGCGTCACCGGGCGCACCCCTTTCTCCTTAGCCGACGGCATGGAAGCGATGCCCCAGCCGAAGTCAACATCCCAGGTCTACGATGCGTTCTGCTGACCCAACATCCCAACATTAACGACCGAATGATACTCAACCAACTCGACCTCGCTGAAGAACTGGGGACTAAGCCCTCTTACGCATACAGAACTATCAACACCAAGCCGCCCGCTACTATAACAAGAAAGTCAAAGGACGCCACTTCGAAGAAGGCGATCTCGTCCTACAAAAAGTATACGAGAACACCACTGAAAAACCCATCTCCAAGCTAGGCGCGAACTGGGAGGGTCCCTACCTAGTCTCGAAGACGGTCCGCCTGGCGTTTACGAATTGACACAAATGAACGGCGAGGCGGTGCCACGATCCTGGAATTCAATGAACCTGAAGCGATTTTACCACTATATAACAAACATAAGTCTATCACCTCGACCACTATCTACCTTTGTAAAATCAAACTACGACTGGTTCGATCCCTTCGGGTTACATAGGCAGCCTTTCACGAGGCGCATCTATGTATCTATAAAAATATATTTCACCACAACAGTAAGTGCCAAACATACTAGCTGCCACCTAGGCAAGCATCAACGAGACTGGATCAAAACACATCGGTCTCATCAAAAGTTAAGTCGGGCCCGCCCCGCATAACGCATTCCCCACGAATGCAGTGGACTGATCATCCACAACACTATCAAGCCTAGCCCCACTCGCATACAACATCTTCCAGACATCAAGAAAATGGCCAAGCCCAAGGCCAAGTTCAAAAAATACGCGGGGCGATCCCTCGCTTCGTGAAAAAAAAACGAGGCTCCGACCTCGCGTACCCAACAGAAAAATCGTGAGACAGCAAAAATCGCAAAATCCACAGGGACCTCGCACAACCTGCGAACTGCAAGCACATCGGAGTACTACACTATCAAAAGGAAAGGACGAAACCAAAAAAGACAAAACACAAACAATAAGGAGAAACGGCAATCCATTCAAAGACGAAAAGTTCGATACAACAACGAGGCGAAACATATCAACCTCAAATAAAAGCAAAAGGAAACGACAATGATTCATAAGACAACAGAGCATAAGAGATAAAGGTCTCAACGATCAAGCCTCCGTAGTATAATCACGAGGTGCATCTTCACGAGCTTGTGGAGCTTCGACTAAGGGCAACCCTGCACTAGCAACAAGTCCGGATAGCGAGGCGGAAGGAAGAGCCTTAAACTCCCCTTGTGGAGGACCCGATGGCGTGCCTTCCTCGGGAAGAATCAGATCGTATTCATACACCTTGGTCAACACCTGCGCATTAAACCACACATCGGTGTCCTTCTTCTCCTCCTTAGATTCTTCCACAAAGTCCTCCGGAAGGACCAACTTGTACTCCCCCGCGAGGATACCGAAAGCATCCAGCAAACCCTTTAGCTGGTTTGCTATAAGGAACTTCTCCTTGATCCACTTATGATCCTCGAGAAACTGCTTCACCTTCTGCAATCGACCCTCGCACTCCGCTCGAAGCTGCTCCAGAAAAAGCCTCTCCGCTTGCGCCCGTTCTTCGGCAGATTTCACGGCTTTCTCGATCTCAGCCTCCATATGCTCCTCGAGGTGTGACTTCTGCTCAGCGAGCTCCCAAATGCGTTCGTTCAGAGTCGACATCTCCGTCTCAGTCGCAACCTCCACATCTACCAACCTCCGAACCTCCAAAGTAAGCTCGATTATTCTCTTATCCTTCTCAATGAGCTCGGGTTGTAGGTTCGCCGCCTCGGTCGCCTTCTCCTTCTCCAGCCTCTTAATATCCTCGTCGCACCTCGAGATAGATTTTGTAAGTTTTTTCACCTTCCTGTCATACTTATTGACGAGGTTGGTAGAATGGAAGGCCAGCTGGAAATGACACAAGAGTTAGGAAAATCAACAAGGGAAACTGCGAAAAGAAAAGAAGAAGAAAACGTAGTACCTCCTGAGTCTTGCGAGAAAGCTTGCAGAACTCATCCGCATACTCCAACTCCCGGACTAGAGGAATGTCAACTCCAGATGAAGTGACGGCCCGAGGCAACTCCCCGCATGCATTCGAGTCAGTGACGAAAGGAACACGGCCCGTGTACCTAAAGTTGAAGCTCGTCTTGTTGGACGCATCGATCTCGTAAGAGACCACAGGAAGCACCTCGACAGGTTGGTCGCTTTCCTGATCAGCTCTGCGGCTAGTCTCGACACCAGTACGAGCCTCGGTAGGCGTGGCAAGGACCACATCCTTACATACACCTTCAACATCCTGCCCCGTCTCGCGAGATTCATAAGGAGAATCTCCCCGCTCGGATAGCAAAGGAGGAGCAAACTGGGTAGGAGAAGAGAGGGTAATAGTATGGCGGGACTCCAAAAGATGAGGTGAGATCGGATCGCCAACACCTTGTTGCGAAGCGCCGTCCCGCTCCTCGACCCGACGACGCTTCCTTTCCAAGATAGACTAGTTGTCTTCATCGGAAGTGGGGGCCCTCTCTACAGCCTTGTGTTCCTCGCCAACCTCGGTAGCGAGAGGAGGGTTGAGAGCAAGCTTCGTTTCCGGTGTCTGCTCAGTTGGAACGGCCCGCTTCGAGGAGCTCGCATCATGCGAAGCCTTCTTCTTCCTCTTTGTCCCCTTCGAGAATCAAGTCGGGAAGTCATCGTCAAATTGTCCAATCTCAGAAGCAGGGTCGTAAGTGATTTGCTGACTAATACTCGGAGCGAGGCGCCAGGAAGCTGCCAATATGAAAAGCGAAAAGTAAGAAGGCGCCACGAGCAGAGGAAATACTCACGTATCGGGGTGCTTACGTTTTGCGAACTTAGCAAGATTTGCCTGAATACCCTTTAGAATGATAGACCACGGGGTGAATTTCCTCTACTTTAGCTCCTCTACAAAAGCAAAGTACTCTTGCGGGATAGGATTTACCGGGAGAGGACGATCTGCAAACAAAAAGAAACATTAGAGGAAAGAAAAGACGCGATTCGCTACGCTATTCGAACTAGACAACTACCGAAACTACGGCCCCATCCTCTCATATACTCCCAATCGGGGTCAAGGACCGACGCCTCGTTGATCCAGATAAAGAAATACTTAGCCCACCACATGTTGATCCTGGTATTATAACCTTGGATCAATTTACATTCGAGCTTAAAACTAACGTAGAACGTCCCGGGGAGAGAGCGGTTCGGGCTGATCTGAGTCATCTCCTCGAACGTCTCCAGCGTTATCTCGAAACCTAACTCCAAAGCCATTGAGATCGCAGATACTAGGTTTCGGACCGATGGAGAAGTAAGTTTCGTAAACCCGATACCCCTCGCTTCGCAGTAAGCTATGAGCAAAGGTGGAAGAGGGAACCAGAGTCCCGCATCGGCAAAGAAAGACTCATAGAGGCACAAGAAGCCTTGTGGGGGATTCCAGGGTCGCTGCTTAGGTCCCGGCTCCTGCAACTCTAAGTCGGAGCTTCGACCACTAACGATGCTTTGAAGCGAACCCGCATCGGACTTACTCGGTAGAATATTATTAACCTTACGAGGCTTCTTGGGTTTCTTCGGAACCCCGATAGGCTCGGGATCTTTACCCTTGGAATTATTCCGATAAAACCATCATTTTCTCGCCAATACGCCATTTACCACCAAAACCACAACAAAAATTGCAATTTGCTCACCAAAAACTGTGATTTTCCCACCAAAACCGCGATTTCCCGCTAAAACCGCATTTTCTGCCAAAACTGCGATTTTATGATTAAACCAAAATTTTCCACTACACTACAAGAAAATGGCTAATTTGCGAGGAAGATTCCAGTCGCAAGTTCCTCGCAAATCATGATTTGCGAGGAACTTGCGGGTAAAATTTTCCGGTCGCAAATGGCTTCTCGCAAATGAATATTACTCGCAGTTTACTCGTAAATTTGCGAGTACCATATATACTCGCTAGTCCCTCTCAATTTTGCGTGTAATCTACGACTGTATATTTGTGAGTAAAGTGCGATTAGAAAACACAAGCAAAAATTTGCAAGTGATTTGCTAAAGGTCTCTCGCAAATTCCTAGCAAAATTTTCCTAGGAATTTGGGAGTGATCAGTCGCAATTTCCTAGCAAAAATTTTCTAAGAATTTGTGAAAGCCATGTTTCCTAGCAAAATTTTGTAGCAAAATTCCTAGAAAAATTTTGCTTGGAATTTGCGGCGGTCCACTCGCAAATTCCAAGCAAATATTTAATTTTTTTTTTTAAATTTTATGAAGTAATTATATTTTTAAAATTGAAAATATTTTATAAATTTTAAAGAAAATTAAAAACAAAACATCCAAAATATTTTAAATATTTTTAAATATTTACAAAACCAAATTAAAATAAAACCTAAATCTAATTTTGGTTATGCGGCTGCTGCTGCTGTTGTTCCCACTGCTCCTGTTGCTGCTGATGCGTCCGGGCAAACCATGCTTGGAAGTCAGGGTTCGTGTTCGACATATAATCAAAAAACACAGAATAAGTTTCCATCTGTTGTTTGACGACTGACAACTCATTCTGCGTCGCCCCTAACAACGACTTCGTCTGCTGCAGCTCCGCCTAAAGCTCGGACTGGGTGCCGCGGAGAGGAAGCTGAACAGCGGACGCAGCTGAGGACACCTCCGATTGCAGGAACCAACGCCAAAAATCCGACCTTTCGACCGGGGAGCGGCCTACAAAAAAAAATAAAGAAAATTTAATATTAAAAAAATGTTCGTATTAATTTTTTTATTAAATATTATAAAACTGCTAACTTGGATGAAAATTTTGTTCTTCTCGAACTGCGACAGACCCGTGGATTGGACCGAGCTATCTGGGTTTTCAATCGACATCTCGATCTCGGCTGCATCAATCTTCGCGGTGATCTCGTTGTAGAGGCGCTCGGACTTCACATCTACCCATGTCTGGTAGGTCTTCTGCTTCGTCTCTTGTAAAACAACCAACAAATCGACTGTTTCGGACTGCGTAACATCGACCTTTTTTTTCAAGTTCGGAAATTTAGAAAAACCTTTAAAAATTTAATAATTAAGATACTAATTAATAATTATACTAATTGATTAATATACTAATTAATATAGTAATTCATAAATATAATAATTATTTAATATACTAATTAATATACTAATTAATATACTAACTAATATACTAATTAATATATTAAATAATAATTAAGATACTAATTATTAATTATACTAAAAATTTATAAACTAATTAATATAAAAATTGACTTACAATTTTTCGGGCTTTCGCCCTGAAAGAGTGTTGTTCGGTCAGGTGGATCGCATCATTCTGTTGTGTCTCCAGATTCTTTCAGACCGTAATACAGCGGTCGCTCTTTGCCTTGTGCGGTTCCCCTGTCCAATGTGCGACAAGTCCGACCCAAACGGCGGGGTCCATCCATCCGGGCTTTGCGAGGTCGCCCGTTTTCTTCCACTTCAACTTCCAGCGACCGACTTGATCAGGGAGTCGCGCCTTGAATTTTTTTTCGAATTCATCTCGGATCCTTTCTGTCTAGGAGTAATCCCAGTTGTATGTTTGCTGAAAAAAATAGTATAAAAAATTATTTACTTTAAAATATGAATATGAAATTAAAAAAAACATTACTGCAAAAAAGATGAACCACTCATCGACAGCGACTCGTGGCGTCGTGTTCCAGCTAGTATACGGCGATGTGCAATGCCGCTCGAAAATATTCCGAATAAATTTAGCGACGTATCCGTCGTCGTCGAACCTAGAACAAAAACAATTAAATCCTTAGTGAAAACATATATATATATATATATATATATATAACAAAATTAAAATAA
>OVAN01004198.1:0-26546 GCA_900406275.1 Anastatica hierochuntica
TCTTGGCGCCAATTGGCGCCAAGACAGAAGGTCCGTCTTGGCGCCAGTTGGTGCCAAGACAGAAGGTTTGTCTTGGCGCCAAGATGGACCTCCGGTCTTGGTTCAATCGACATCTAGATCGGCCTCTAGTTTGGTCTTCAATCGGTTTCAAGACTCATTCGTAGGTCTGGCGTCAATCGGCGTTTTAAACATTTGGTTCTCTAGCGCTTTTGATGATTTCTTATCGCTTCAGAGGACGTATCGTGTGGCCTTGTGAGAGTTATCTGAGGACCATCGATGCTAGCCTTGGCACTCGGATGTTTTAGTTTCTTTCAGACGGACAGACTTTATGTGGAGATTGGTCATGATTGACTATCTCCGAAGCTCTGAAACCAGTTCCAGAAAAGACAGCTCGAACGATGAGAATCCTCGGAGTTTTCAGATATCCTTACGATCCCTGTGTCCGGAAGAGAAAGCATTATTTCCGTAGTCCTTTTTAGGCATCGATTTCGTCGGGACAGTTTTTGACCCCAACACGAGCTACACGACTTTCACTTTGAATCAATTTGGAATGTTTCTCCGACTTGGTGTAAGAGTTCGCATCTTGCATGATTCCTCTCATGCGAATCAGGAATTGCTCTATCTAACTTATGGTGGCTTCCTTATTGAATCTTGTCAAGGCCTCCAAGTTTCGTGTAATCCTCGTGATACTCGCGATTGTGTTGATATACGTGACATTTCTGATGGATTTTCTCGGCAACTGAAGACTCGGTGGTGATGATATTCCTTTTTCATGATTTACTTCCTACATGTCAATGATGTAGTTGTTTCTTCGAAGCTGAATCATCTCCTTTGGCTATTTTCCTATCCTTGCACTTCAAGTAGAATCGAGAAATCAAGTTGGTTCATCCCTTACGATCTAGTATGTATGTACATTGCCTTTTCACGTGAATTGTTCTTGAGTCATTGTATCGTAGTTTTCACCTAGATATTTCTTATCTTCCTCGTCCTCCCGTAATATAGAACCTTGGTGAAGCGCGTCATCGATCATGGCTAGCTGAAGAATTCATGAATTGGTTCGCCAAATGTATTCAGGTCAGCGTCAAATTCTCCATATCTCTGAGTGCAACAACCCTTAGCTTCTTGATAAATAATTGGTAGTGTCCCATGTCCTTCTCGTCCTTGCAGTGCTACCGTAGCGGTGCAAGGTGTGTGCTTGAGGATGCTCCCTTCTTGATAAACATGGAGTAGTGCTTGATGAACGCAATGGAGAGATGTTGTCCATGTTGTCTTCGATGTCATGTGAGCTTGGGGATATGTCTTCCCTTCGTAAGGCGAGATCTTTAGCTTGACACTTGGGATTGTTGCGTTGATTATACGGTGTGTGAATGGAGTTTTATGTGTTTCCTCTATCATCGTATCATCCTCGGGGGCTGAGCTGGTTGTCTTATGGATCTGGGATTGCATGGTCTGAAGATCAGTCGCCGCATGGGCGATAGTTTGCCTCAGCGTTGTCAATTCTACATTTGAGTGCGTGATTACTCCTTCCTGGTTTGTCTCCTACCGACATGTTGTGTGGCCATCATACGATATGTGGTCGTTTATTCCTCTATTGTTTTCAGGTCGGGGAGCGGGATCCCGTGGTGATGAGGGTAGCAGTGAATCAATCCTCGCATGTTGGATAGATTGTGCATGTGCTAGCTCTTCTAACTTTTACCTTAATTGTCCCTCATGCGCTTCTTGCCTCCTGTTGGCCTCCATCAACAATTTGAGCCAAGGCGGCACGTGTATCAACTGTTCGGGCTGGTAGATCCTGGAGTTGGTTCCCTGCCTCGAAGCCTCCTTGTTGGTTCCCCTCCTTCTAGTGGCAAATGATGGATCTCAATTCCAACTCAGAAAGTAGGGTTAGGGTTTTCAGTTGATTGTATGATAAGGATTATTTCGCTAGATGCCTTAAGCTCCACTCTTCATAAATTGCTTCGCTCCTTTACGATAAGAGGCCCCATTTAAGATTTGTAGTATACTTTGAGCTGCGCCTTTAGATAGGTTGCCTATGTACCCTTGTCGGGATCAAGCCAAATGTAGTTCTTAGTTAATAGTTGTTTAGATCTTTGGTTCGTATGTGTGATCCTCCGTGAGATGAGTTGTTTGAGAGAGCTCCTTAATTCATTCAACTTGACAACTAGGTCTCTGCTTTAGCTAGGCAGCTCGTCACATCGTCAGCTTGTTAGCTTGCCAGGTCATTAGCTCCAGGTCTTCGGGTCTAGATCGTCGGGTCTAGGTCATCGACTCCATGTCGTCGACTCCAGGTCGTTGGCTCTAGGTCGTTAGTTTGTTAGGTCATTAGTTTGTCAGGCCGTCAGTTAGGCGGAGAGCTGAAAAGCTAGGCTCAGAGCTGAACAGCTAGGCTGAGAGCTTGACAACTAGGCTGAGAGCTGGACAGATAGGCTGAGAGCTGGATAACTAGGCTGAGAGCTGAACAGCTAGGCTGAGAGCTGGACAGCTAGGCTGAGAGCTGCATAGCTGGCTGAGAGCAGCACAGCTAGGAGAGTTGGACAGCTAGGCGGAGAGCTGCACAGCTAGGCGGAGAGCTGCACAGCTAGGCGGAGAGCTGAACAGCTAGGCGGAGAGCTCAACAGCTAGAGGGAGAGCTGAACAGCTAGGCAGAGAGCTGAACACCTAGGGGAAAGCTGAACAGCTAGGTAGAGAGCTGAACATCTAGGCAGAGAGCTGAACAACTAGGCGAAGAGCTTAACGGCTAGACAGAGAGCTGAACAGCTAGGTGGGACCTTTGTGATGTTATGTCTCTCTCCTAAAAGGTAATTGCTAAAGAAAGATATAGAAAATCGTAAGTGAAGAGTGAGTAAATGACTTTCCTGTAAAGGCGAGTATGTGAACCGGTTTTAGAATGGATGAATGAGAGCCCTTGAGGACGAATACATTCAAACATGTGGATCTAGAAACGGATGTCAGAATGTGTGAATTATTTGGAATAGGATCTCTAGGTATCTTTTTGTACTTCTCAATGAATCGTTCCATTTCTCTTATGGTACTACCTCTTTCCTATTTCTCTTGTGGAACCCGTTGTATGTCTCTCTTTTTGGTGTTTCTTCTTAGGATCCTCCTCCCCTTTTTAGCTACACCCTCTTCCTTTTTATAATTGATTTCTTGGTGGAGAAAATTCAATTAATGGCCATTAATTGGCAACAAATTGTCATATTAATAACCATTTAATATCATTGACCATGACTTTGAATTCGATTTTCAAAGATTTTATAATGGGCATTTGGTTTGTTTTTCTTTTGCTTGAACCCTACACTGGATTTTTTGGGTGAAATCCACCTCTAACATCGATCTTCATTAACAATAAGAAGATTAGTCTACCTCGGATACCCTCATCACCTTTCGTAACTTCTTTTATCACTACACTTTTGTATATGGAGCACCAGCTCAAGGAGATCGAAGAGCAGTGTGGAATGAGCTCTCATCGTTTGGTGAGAACAGTGACTCTCCCTGGCTGCTTGTGGGAGACTTTAACGAGATCTTGTTCCAGTCGGAGAAGCAAGGTGGTCCATCCCGCCCGGAAGGCTCTTTTGTTGACTTTCGTAGCTTTATCTCGAAGAATGGTCTATGGGATGTTACACACTCTGGGAACTATCTCTCGTGGTGGGGCATGCGTGGAGACCATATAGTTCATTCACGCTTGGATAGAGCGATAGCTAATAACTCTTGGTTCGAGCTATTCTCTTCTGGTCATTCGGAATATCGTGGTTTCCAAGGATCTGATCATCGTCCCCTTATCACTTTCTCTGATGCCTCTTGTACTAAAAGCTGGAGTCTCTTCAGGTTTGATAATCGCCTCCGCGGTAACGATGAGATCTATGATCTCATTGCTCATGTATGGCAAGGAGATGATGATCTTTCAGTTGAGACAAAACTCTCTCGATGTCGCTATGAGTTGATAGCATGGACTAAAACACGGAACTTCAATAGCATGAAGAGGATTAAAGAGCTCCAAACTGAACTAGATCATGCGCTTACCTCATCCACTACAGCGCCCAATGTTATCTCCGACATCATGAAGCGCTTGAGGAAGCTTATACGGCCGAGGAAGCTTTCTGGCATCAAAGAAGTCGGGTGCTCTGGCTCCAGCATGGAGACAGGAACTCCGGCTACTTTCATGCTATCACTCGCACTCGGAAATCACAAAACCGATTCACAGTGATTGAAGATGCGAATGGTGCTCCTAAATTCTTGGATCACGAGATAGCACAGACCATTACAAGCTACTATCAACATCTATTCTCTTCGGATTCAGTTTCAGACCTTTTGGTAGTTGCGGATACCTTACAGCCGAAGCTATCATCACCGTAAAATGAGCTCTTAGTTCGCTTGCCTCCGGAGGAAGAAATACAGGCAGCGGTGTTTGCAATTAATTCTGACAAAGCCCCAGGTCCTGATGGGTACTCGTCGGGATTCTTTCAAATCTTTTGGCCAATAATCCGCCATGATGTGATCCGTGAGGTTGGAAACTTCTTTCTTTCGGGATCCTTCCCGCGACGGTTGAATCACACTCATGTTCGCCTCATACCTAAAGTCAACCATCCTCGCCGAGTCGCTGATTACCGTCCAATAGCTTTCTGCAACGTCTTCTATAAGATCATTGCAAAGATTTTAACATCGCGCCTAAACCTCATCTTACCGGATATTATCTCAGAGAACCAATTTGGCTTTGTTCCAAGAAGGGTTATATCCGAAAACGTCCTGATTACTCATGAAGTCTTACACTATCTTAAGACCTCGAAGGCAGAAAATCTTTGCTTCATGGCAGTCAAGACGGATATGACAAAAGCGTATGACAGAATTGAGTGGAGTTTTCTCCGGGCAGCCATGGAGCGCTTAGGCTTTCATCCCACATGGATCGGATGGATAATGGAATGTGTTACTACGGTGTCATACTCTTTTCTCATAAATGACGCTCCTCAGGGTATGGTTGAACCGTCTAGAGGACTACGCCAAGGAGACCTCCTCTCTCCGTGCCTTTTTGTTCTCTGCTCTGAAGTCCTCTCTGGACTCTGTCACAAAGCTCAAAAGGAGGGAACTCTCCCCGGAGTCAAGGTCTCTCGCGGCAGCCCCTCTATTAACCATTTACTCTTTGTTGATGACACCATGTTTTTCTGCCGCTCGGACCCTCATAGTTTTCGAGTGTTGCGCACGCTGCTAAAGCGATATGAGAGAGCATCGAGCCAGCTAATCAATGTGACAAAGTCCTCCATCACTTTTGCTGCTAAAACACCTTCGGAAAGACGTCTTATGGCTAAGAGAATCCTAAATATCAACCAAGATGGCGGTGTTGGGAAATATTTAGGCCTCCCGGAGAGCTTCGGTCGTCAAAAACGCGATATTTTCATGAGCATCGTCGACCGCATTAGACAGAAGGCAGTAAGCTGGTCTTCTCGGTTTTTGTCTGCGGCCAGGAAGGAGGTGATGCTCAAGGCGATTCTCTCCGCTATTCCTACTTATGCAATGACGTGCTTCAAACTTCCACTGTCATTGTGTAAGCGCATACAATCGGTGTTAACACGTTTTTGGTGGGACTCATCAATTGATAAACGGAGCATCTGTTGGGTGGCTTGGGAGAGATTGGCAGCCTCGAAAGCTGAAGGTGGTATGGGTTTCCGGTTAGTTGAAGCTCATAATCTAGCCTTGCTTGCCAAGGAAGCGTGGCGGTTACTCCATTCTCCCAATGCCCTTGTTTCTCAGGTGCTACTAGGAAAATATTGTCACCTATCATCCTTCATGGAAGTTAATCCATCATCCTCATCGTCGCATGGGTGGCATGGGATACTGAATGGTCAGAACCTCTTAAGACATGGATTAGGCTGGTTGATAGGGGATGGTAGATCAGTCCGCCTTTGGCGCGACCCGTGGCTATCCTTCGAAGCACCTCTACGGCCGATGGGTCCTGTACCTGAGCTGGATGCAAACATGATGGTTGTTGATCTTATAGACCACCAGTCCGGTTCCTGGGATATGCAAAGTGTCTTGCGGCATCTACCTCACTGTGTTGATTACATTCGCCGCATCCCAATTAACCCCATACGCACAACGGATAAGTTAGTCTGGTGACTCCATAAACGAGGTGTTTATACATCAAAATCTGGATATGAAGTGGCGATATATGAGCTAACTAAAGCAGGTGACAAGGATTTCGATTGGAAGGGGCTAGTATGGCGTGTCTCAACGGTTCCTAAGATCAGGAGCTTTCTTTGGCGGGCCATGTCGGGTGCTATTGGGGTTGGGAGCCAGCTAGTGGCACGTGGAATATAAGTAACTTCATCATGTTCACGATGTGGGAATGAAGAAACTATAGATCATGTGTTGCTCTTATGCCCATTGGCGCAAATGGTATGGGACATGGCACCTCTCTCCCTCCCTACGTTTGGGACTTCTCCAACTCTTGCTCGATTTTTGCAAACATCGAAAGCTATAGTGAATCTACCACCCACTGCTTTGGTGAATGCTCATTTATATGCTTGGATTTTATGGTTTCTCTGGAAGGCCCGTAATGATAAGGTCTTTAACAACATCGATTGGTCGGCTATTGACGTAATAACAAAGGCGACAATAGAGGCACGAGCATGGTGTCTTGCCGCTGCTGCTAAACCAAGTCGTCGCCCTTCACCGGTTAGTGCTCTAGCCGTCGTTGACCAACCATGGAAGATATTTGTTGATGCCTCTTGGCGAGTTGATTCTCTTTCCTGTGGCTTGGGAGTTATTTTCCGTTCCGATATGGATTTGATACTTGATCAGTTTCAAAAAGTTAAATTTGATGTAGCTTCTGCGTTGGTTGCAGAAAGTTTGGCTATTGTCTTGGAGCTTCAAAAGGCCAGAAAGAGAGGTTTGAATGATGTTCACATCTTCAGTGATTGTCAAGTTTTCGTCCACCTTCTTCAGAAGGGTGATTTCCACATTGATCTACATTCGATCTTTGCAGAAATTATTTTTTATTCTTCTTCCTTTTCGACTGTTAGTTTTACTTTTATTCCGCGCAGTCCGAATAATTGTGCTGACTCTTTAGCACGGATAGCTTTGAGTGCTCTCTGTACTTCGGTTTGAAGTCTTCTTAATAAAAGTTTGTGATAAAAAAAAAAAATTTATCTGGGATCAAGTTTACACAGATACTTACGAGTTTTGCTGCTTGTATCATGATTACCTTCGAGAGTTCCTACATTCTCTGATTCCCATAATTTAGCTATGATTTCATATGCGAAGACGATGAAGTAATTAAGATTAATCTCAAGCTAAATATCGATCGTGCATCGGTAATCAAGGAAGAAGAGACAGTTGAATCACATCACCTGGTAATCGTCGACTTTCCAACTAGCATAAACATAGAGGAATTGGACGAGATGCGACTACAATCCCATCTTCAACTTCCTGAGAAGGTACATCAGTTTTCATCCGACAAGATCATAGTTTGTATAATTTGTATGATTGTCGATGACGATCGATGACTGTCGTAGAAATTATTTGTGGTTAGACAACTATTTCAAACCAAATCACATCGACTAAAATTCCAATATCAGTTTAGTCAATTTCCATTTGTTTTTTTTTGTTTTTTTTTGATAAAAGTAAACAATATGGTTTTGATCAGAGTTTAAAATAAAAATCTAACCAATCGATTTGGTCAACCTATACCTTTGGAGTAGAAGAGCCATTATAATTCATTTGGTCATTGGATAAATCACTACTTAATAAATTTTTTGATATTGATAAGATTTTTCCAAACAAAATTATTTAATTAAATCATATTAAATATTTAAGAGGGTCATAAGTTTGTCAATGCAAGAAAATTTTGTCATTATATGATGAATATAGTATAAATTAACGTTCTATTCTTTGTCTCAAAATCCCTCCCCTTTGAGAGATTAATTTACTCACAACCATAATGTCTACCATCCCATGTTTCTTCATTTCGATTGGTAGCCAAAGAAACTATCCTTTTAAGCGCAATTAAAGTAATTTGATCTAGCAAACTAGTTTCATCTTAATTACGTGTGCATCGTTTCCTCTATGGTTAATACTTTAAAGTATGATATAAGCCCAAGAAAAGGTGAAATTTACTTTTGACTTTGGTCCCTATGGTGGGAACCCCACGTGTTGAAGAACTCATGGATGACTAAAAGCCTCAAAGCCCACGAACATATGAAAAAAAAAACCAAAATTTGTAGTACTAGTAGCGATTAGTATTATGGTTTAGATGTCACTTCCAAAGATAAAGGAAAGACGACTATGCTTGACTTACACTAAAGGTTTTCTTTAATTGCAAAAAAGAAGGTTAGGTACTTGATTAAGGACCCCATCACAAGTTTATCTAGTACTCCCTGCCGTCAAAAAAAAAAAATCTAGTATAATACAATACAATCCTTATTCTTAATCTTATTTTTACATGCTTACATTATCTTAAACTAATAATATACTTTATTTAAAGTGTTTATTCGAGAAAGCGTGTGAATCACGAAGTAAGGACGCGCGTGAGAGATGAGGGCGGCTAAGGACTAAAGACATTAACGACGGTACAGAAATTTTAAAGTTTCATACTTTGGAAACGACAACATACTTTGGACAAAAAGCTACTAATACAATAGCATTTTGAAAGCTTCAGAAAAAAAATATTAAAATATTATTATAACAATGCTAACGTGGCCAAGATAGCTCATACTTTTTGGCATCATTGCTAGAGATAAAGAAATTAAGTTATCATACATCCAAAAAATCTTGGTGATATTTCAAAATTTAAAGATGGAGGAAAAGTTTAACACAAGACAATGTCTACATTATTGCAAGGTGCAGAGATATGAATCGTTAAAAAAAAAAAATCTTGAATTGTACATTTCCCTTTTTTCTTGCTATTCTCCCAAAACTACAATTTAAAATTGTGCTAAAGAAATTTAGGAATCAAATATAAAACTAAACAAAAAAATATATAGAATAAAAAAGAAAAAAGTTTTAAAAGAAAAGAGTATTTTTTAGGGTAATTGATTCTACAAGGTGGGATAGGCAGAGAGAGAGAGAGAGTCTTATCTTATGATTCTGTGTGTTTGGGTAAAGTGAAACAATAAATTAAAAGACATTAAATGAATAATTAAGCAAAGCAACTTAAAGGCAATAATTAACCACAAGGAGGAGAAGGTGGTAGTGGTGCTTATAGTCATGGCGATGCAGGAAAAGTAAGAGACGAAGACGAAGAAAATAAAGATTATGCCATACGTATATACACTCTCTCTGTTTCACTGAGAGAGAGAGGTCTTTTGCTCTTTGTCCTGTCAAGACAAAGGATACATGCAAAAACAATCTGTGTCTTTCTTCTTCCTCGCTTCATCGAATACTCAAAAAGGTTTTTTTTTTCTCTCTCTCTCTCTCCTTCTACATCTGTAGTCTGTGTTCTTCCTAAAGTTTACTCCTTTCTTCTTTGTTCGATCTTTGGTGTATCTGTCTTGTGACGTATGCGAGCTTGATGTTTACTGATTCTGGAAATTTCTTCTAAAGTCAACGCCTTTATGTCCAAAAGTGTGTGTGTTGTTGGTCGGACAATTACTAATTTCATCCAATCGTATCGATCTCTCTAGTCTCTGCCAAAATCATTTTTATGGTTTACCCAATACAGTACGATCGAATCAGTGTTCGTTTTAGATTTTTAAAAAAACATTTACAACAATCAAGAAAACTTTCTCAACCTTTCTTGGATCAGCCCTTTAAATTTTGATTCTTTAGGTTCTTCTTCTTCTTGTTAATATAATCTTTCTCTTTTTGATGTTATTATAGGTTGTTGTTGTTGTTGGATTGTGAGTATTAGCTTGTTGTTATGATGCATCAGATGAGTAAGAAAGATTCAGCTACGACTACTCATTCCACTTTGCCATACCTTAATAATACTAGTAGCATCTCATGGGGAGTGATGGTTCCAACCGATTCGATTTTTCGCCAATGCTCTGTTTCGATGTCTGAATCACTTAGCTTGAAGGTGGATACAAGGCCTGAACATGTTGTACAAACCACTAAACAAATTAGTTTTCATGACCAGGATTCATCTTCAACTCACTCCACTGCTCAATCTTATACTGAAGTTACAAGTAGTGGAGATGATAATAATCCTTCCAGACAAATCTCATTCTCAGCTAAGTCAGGTTAGTTTTGAAAGAATCTCTCTAGTTTCAGTTGTATTCTTGTTCCTTCCTGTCTATCGAAAAAGAAATGAATATGTGATCTTCTGTGCTATCTTGCTTGATGCTTGCTTATCACATATTTACTAGAGAATCATCTTTTGGTTTAGGATCTGAAGAAACGCAGCGAAAGGGATTTGAAGCTAATCCTAAATCAGGCTTGATGGCAGGGTTTCAGAATATTCACTTTGCTCCTGTGCAGGTATTTGTAAATTTGTGTAACACTTACATTAATGGCGTGCCTTTAGGAGTGAATCGATGTGTAATATTGTACTCGTGCAGGCTAATTTCTCATTTGGTTATGCTGATCCACATCTTGGTGGTTTGTTAGGTGCAAGTTACTTACCACATGCACCCGTAAGTACAACCTCCAATTCATATTTATATTCTCTTCTTTGGTTGGTATGCCTTGCAAATATGTGAAACCTCCAAGTGGTAGATTTTCTTTCAGTTTTATCCGTCCATTATATCTTAAGTCTTGTAATCGATTGTGTAGACATGCAATCCCCAAATGGTGGGTGGTGTGATTCCCGGTCGAGTTCCTTTACCAGTGGAGCTAACAGAAACTGAGCCAGTCTTTGTCAATGCAAAGCAGTTCCACGCAATTATGAGGAGGAGGCAGCAGCGTGCTAAGCTCGAGGCTCAAAACAAAATAATCAAAACCCGTAAAGTATTATATTTCTTCACCTTGCGGGTAATCTCAAACAAAAGCATCTACTTAGAATTGTTGTTGCTCATCTCTGTTTTCTTATTGCAACAGCCTTACCTTCATGAGTCTCGACATGTTCATGCTCTCAAAAGGCCAAGAGGATCTGGCGGAAGATTCCTAAACACCAAAAAACTTCTTCAAGAATCCGAACAGGCTGCTGCAAGAGAACATAAACATGACAAGTCAGGCCAGCATGAAAACAGAAAGGTAAACATGTCTAGATTGGAAGCTCATATGCTGCAGAATGGTAAAGACCGCTGCTCAACCACTTCTGGCTCAGACATCACCTCTGTTTCCGACGGTGCTGATATCTTCGGACACGCTGAATTCCAGTTTTCAGGTTTCACAACTCCGACAAACCGAGCCATGCTTGTTCATCATGGTCAGTCTAATGACATGCATGGAGGTGGGGACATGCACCATTTCTCTGTCCATATCTGAGACATTGGATCTTGGTGCTGTGTGTTCATGTATCCACCAAAAGGGGAAGTCATCCTTGGCTACTAGTTCTTTTGCTTCTTGTCACATTATCTTTTCCGTTTGTGTAGACACCACAAGAACGACCAAGATACTCTTTGCTTGTCTTTGAAAAACTCTTGCTTGTCTTTTTATCTTCTGTTAATACAACGTGTATCTCTTGTGTAAACTACTGATTTGATTGTCCTAATAAACTTTGAGATCGTCTTTCGGTCTTTTCCATTGTTTATATCTTCTTCTTTTTCTCCTTCATTTTTGTCAGTGATGAAGAAGTCTGTTAGAATATGAAGAACAACATAGATTCTGCGTCAACTCCATTCCATTGGTTTGCATTGTTAACTCCATTTATGTATCTGGATGCAGCAAAGGATTTTCGTTTGTGCATTTGGATTTTACATCTAAATGCACCATTTGAACGTAAGTTTGTTCGTATGTGCATTTGCAATTGCATCCAGATACAATAAACAATTATTTTTATTAAAAAAAACAATTTATGGAATAATGTCATCTCTATCATAAATAATTATTTTGCGATTTATAAGGTTTTGACATTTTTTGGGTTTTTGTGGCTTTTACGGTTTTTGCAATTTTGATGGATTTTTCGGTTTTGGCGATTCATACGTTTTTTGCGGTTTTTGCGGTTTCAGCGGTTTTTTACGGATTTTGCGGTTTTGGCAGTTTTTATGATTTTTACGGATTTGCGGTTTTAACGGTTTTTGCGATTTTGTCAAATTTTGCGGTTTTGGCGGTTTTTGTAGTTTTGACAGTTTTTTGCGGATTTTGCGATTTTACGGTTTTTGCGGTTTTGTCGGATTTTGCAGTTTAAGCGGTTTTGGCAGATTTTGCGGTTTTGGCGGTTTTTTGTGGATTGTGCGATTTTGACGGATTTGCGGTTTTGACGGTTTTTGCGGTTTTGTCGGATTTTGCAGTTTAAGCGGTTTTTGCAGATTTTGCGGTTTTGGCGGTTTTTTGTGGATTGTGCGATTTTGACGGATTTGCGGTTTTGACGGTTTTTGCGGTTTTGTCGGATTTTGCAGTTTAAGCGGTTTTTGCAGATTTTGCGGTTTTGGCGGTTTTTTGTGGATTGTGCGATTTTGACGGATTTGCGGTTTTGACGGTTTTTGCGGTTTTGTCGGATTTTGCAGTTTAAGCGGTTTTTGCAGATTTTGCGGTTTTGGCGGTTTTTTGTGGATTGTGCGATTTTGACGGATTTGCGGTTTTGACGGTTTTTGTGGTTTTGTCAGATTTTGCGTTTTGACGGTTTTTGTGGATTTTGTGATTTTTGCGGATTTTGCGGTTTTGGTAGGTTTTACGGTTTTTGCAGATTTTATGGATTTGTGGTTTTGGCAGTTTTTGCAGTTTCAGCGTTTTTTTTGCTGATTTTGCAGTTTTTATGATTTTTACGGATTTTCGGTTCTATCGGATTTTGCGATTTTGGCGGCTTTTGAGGTTTTGGCGGTTTTGCGGATTTGCGGTTTTGTCGGTTTTACGGATTTACGGTTTTTACGGTTTTGTGGTTTCGTCGGATTATGCGATTTTGGCGGTTTTGTCGGATTTTGCGGTTTTGGTCGATTTGTTGGTTATGCGGCTTTTTGCATTTTGCGGTTTTTACGGGTTTTTCAGTTTTTGCGGTTTTTACAGATTTTGCGTTTGACGGGTTTTACGGATTTTTGTGGTTTTTACGGTTTTTGCGATTTTTACGGATTTACGAGTTTTGCGATTTTGCGGTTTTTCGATTTTGTCGGATTATGCGATTTTGGCAGTTTTTACGACTTGTCGGTTTTACAATTTTTTGGGTGAACAAAACTCATCCAAACTCAATTAATAAACTCATTCAAAATATCTAGATTTTTTTGATGAGTTTTGATTTGCATCTAATTACTTCATCCAAATCATGTTTATAATTTGCAGGAAACGAATATCATCCGACATCTGGATTCAGATGCATCATCTAGATGAAAAAAACGAACAACATCTATGTTTAAGACATATTTAATGATGAAACACTGAATCTAGTATCCATATGGACAATTTTCAACAATATCAGTAAAATAAGTTTTAGTTTTAGTTTTAGATCCAAATATACCATCACACCTTTTGTTTTTCTAAAAATACCACAAACTAAACTTTTAAACCATCAAAGGCGAAAAAAATCCCATCAAAACTAAATCCAAAACTCAAAAAGACAAACTTTAAAACTCAAAATTCTAATTCAAGAACATTAAAAGTCACTTTTGCTTTTACTGTTTGTAGTATTTTAGAAACAAAATACTATGAGAAGTCGTATAATTGTCCGTTTAAAAAATGTGTGGTAAATTTGTCCAGAAAACTTGTTCTTTTTGGTATTTGAGAAATAACTTTCTTAGGGTATTGTCTTATTTTGGATTCACTTCTAGAATTAAGAAAGGAGGTTGAAAGATTCTGTTTTTTTTTTCCGGCTGAAAGATTCTGTTTTTATAAGTAAGTTGAAAGATTCTACTTTGAAGATATTATACACATAAAAAATATTATCGTTTCTTCGATTCTTTCATGATTTATGTTTCAAAACACGTTAACTTATGTGACAGAATGCACACTTGTGTGTTCCTAATTTATATTTTGAAAATAAATAAAAAAGAAAGTCATAATTCTATAAAGGGGCTGATTGGTTTTGTGGCTTTAAAAACTGTAAAGACTTTAAAATAAATGAAAGTCTTTAAAGTTAAAATTTTGTCAATCATGTTTTAACTGTCCTAAAATCTTTCATAGACCCTAAAATCTCTCACAACAAAATTATCTCTCTTGCTATCCTACGCTTTGATTTTTTAAAAGTCTACAATTTATGGCTTTTTATCTTTTTTAAAAGTCACAACATTTAAAATAACAACCAATATTTTAATAACAACAGTCGGCAAAAGTTCTAAACAATCACCCTCAAAATCAGTTTCTTAAGTGATTTCATGAATTACTAATTTTAACATATTGCCAAGACAAAACTTGACGTGTGTTCATACCGATGCAAGACTTAAACCTGTTCAATATAAAGTCTTAATTTTTAAATCATTTAATATCGCAATTATCATATATCGGTTTGGTACTACCGTTCTGGTGAACCGTCCAAATCCAGAACCGGAATCAAAGGAAATAAAAAGTTCTTTATTTAGAGACAAACTGAATTTTTTCAGTTAACACATTCCTTGTGACTAGAAACAAAAAAGTAAATGCAGAACAGATATAGACAAAAACAAGTTAATAGATATAGACAAAAACAAGATAAGGAAGCAAAATAACAAACCATTCCCATCATAGATCTTCTTTTTTCTATGTGGGATTTTTCAGTTGGTATCACTATGGTTTTTAGCAAAACCCGTCATAGTTCTTAGCCGAAAGCCGTTTCAAGAACTCGTAGGTAGTGATCATAGTGGTTGCAGACATTGACATTGAAGCACACCTTGGTCCCAATCCTCTGTAACAAGCCGTCCATCCACCTTCCTTAACCAAGTTTCTTACCGTCTGTCCAATACTCGGTGGTCCACGCTTACTATTACTACCATCGTCCCCATCAAGAACTTGCAATCTCGTCTTGATTGTGTCTAGTGGCATTGTAATCAAAGCAGACACACTTCCAGCAATAGCAGCACTAACCCCTTGAACAGCCATTACCGTCTTTGAGTCTGGTTTAATTGTGATTGTATTGTTGTTCCCACTTTCTTCATCTTTCTTACAGACATAACACCCAATTCCACCCCAAACCATCCGCTGTGCAACAGAGTAGGATGCCCACCAAAGAGCGTTAGACGGGGCATAAGTTAGAATCGATATCCCAAACCCTCTGTATAATCCCTTTGGTCCATCTGTGCGAACAATCTTCATAAATGCATCGAACCCGTTAACATAATTACACCTCGATGCATTGACCAGACCGCTGCTTCCTTGAACCATAAGCCTTTGGCTAACCACATCAACAGGAGTCCAAACAAGCTGTGCAGCCATAGCAGCGCTCAAACCCCCAACCGCATTAGCAACTGCAGCGGCTTTAACCTCAGTTAACCCTAAGCTAACAGCAGTAGAGCCAACGTTACTTTTGGTGACTTCCAAGGCTGTCATATACAAGGCACGAGCAGGGATTGTTCCCATCAAAGACGTTCCAAACCCTCTGTACAATCCCCTTAACCCTTCATGTCTCACAATAGTAAACGCAGTTCTGATACAAGAACCTTGCAAATGACACACTTGTTGCCGAGTTTTCATCAAAACCGCAGGATAAAGAGCTCCAGATACCCCTGAAAACAAAGCTGCGCCTAAAACGAAAAACTTCGATTTATCGAGCATCTCCCAATTTATATCAGCCGGGATGTGAATCTCTTGTTCCGATTCTTCCTCGGCCTCACTTAGATTCATCTTGGCCACTTTTTTAACCCAACCCAGAGGCGAAAAAACCCTTTTCAACAAGGAACACAAATGTTTACTCGAAAAAAAACTCGATTCCGTGCTCGAACTACAATCTCTTTATCTGTACAACTTCACCTAATCTCGAGAAAAAAACTTAGCGAAATTTCTATTTACAACTGGAGACTGTAACCCATCCTCAGGATTCGAAAGACAAGGAAATTCACCGAGAACGGAGAAGGGAAGATAAACACAAAGCCAAAATCAAACCAAGAGACGACGGCATTTTTTCCGCACACGCAACCACGTCTTGGATCCAAAACGATCACCGTAACCATAAGGATCTAAAAACATCTCTGGACGATACGAAAACAGAACCGATGAAAAGACCTTACCGGAGAAACGATCATCCTCGCCGTAAGCGAGAAGGAAAAATCTCGACGCCGTATCCTTCGCCGGAGATATCCAAAAAAAGACGGATGCAAAAACGAGAGAAAAGCAGGAGAGAGAGACCCTTCTTCTTCTTCTTGTTCAGTTTATACTGTTATCTAGCAAAAGACTAGGGTTCCTATTTTATTTTTGTTCCCTGTAAAATAAACCGGTTTAAACCTTTCCTAGTATTAAACCGGGGTTTGATTTAATCGGAACCAAAGGAGGAGGGAGAAAATGGATCCGCTTTTGGGATGTGGATAAGATGACGTGGCCTCCATCATCTTTGTTGGTGCACGTGATCTTTCCAGACGAATCACGTGACCTCAAAGTGCACGATAGATTCTCAAATTTTCTTTTGTCACAGTTCATTTCATTGAGATGCTAAAAATCCATCAACGGTAGGTCCTTCCTTGAACAAGAAGAAACCAAAACACCAACCAACAGAAATCCATTTTTTCTGTTGTTGCATTTGTATCATTTGGTGATACTAGTAGAAAAAAGAACATTAATTAACCTTGGGAGTTTATACTCCCTCCATACCATTTTAGTTGATGTTTAAGATTATTGTGGATCAAGAAATCCACATTTTAATTTTTTCATCGATATTGACGAGGAATAAAATTCGTTGATGAATCTAGTATGAGCCTTAGATGGAATGATCAAAAGATGTTGGATTGATATTGATAAAATGTTATAACAACGATTTAGTTTACAAGAAATCGAAATAAGAAAATGATGATAATAACGATTTTGATTACAAAGGAAAAAAATATTATATCAAAAAGATTTTTAGTATGATTGTCCAGAAAGAGCTAAAGAAGAAGATTCTCTCAAGTTACAATCTCCCTCTGGGAACCTTCCTCTACCTGACGCGTTCGAGATCTCTTGTGCAGATCTCGACGCCTCCAACAGCTCAGTTAACATGATGCTTCCGAGATTTCCACCTCATATGTAGGCATCTACAACTGTCCCATTTAACTCAGCTACCGAGATATTTGATCTTATCTGGACCTCAAATATATGGGTCTCGAGGGCCACCTTTACGGAGTCTGCTACTTTTAACTAGCCTTTTAAAATGAAGGATATGGGGCTAACAATTATGCACATTTATTAAGAAAAACATAAATTTATTATGTTTTTTTTTGTTTACATAAACAATATTTATAAAAAAATTACATCAACCAATGAAAACATACACCGCAAATTTCAATTGTCAAGAAAGTCAAATAATTTAAATATTTGCATAGAAAATTGAAAACATTAACTAATGTGACACGAAAAAAAATTTCTAAATTTTCTATATATTAATTGAGGAGACATAGAGAGAAAATTTTGAATTTATAAGTTGAGTTGTCAAGCAGAGAGCGTTTTGGGAGATTATTAGCCAATGAAAAAACTCTAATTTTTTTATTTAATCGTGACATTAATTACGATCTAAAATAGTGAAGATATTTAATGATTTGATACATATAATCTAAACAATAAATGAATATTTAATTTGAGTTATTTTAAAAAAATAAGATTTGCACAAGATATTTAAAATGATGTATTGTTTTGTCCCGCATTGGTTGTGAATGTAGAGAAGAGCAATGAAACTACAATATAAAATAGACATCACATGTTCCTTTTGAAATCATCTTTCTTCACATTTCAAATGTGTTCGGTTTTAAGAAATTGAATTGAATCGTAATTATTATTTTTTTTGTTCAAAAACATTTGAACTGAGTTAAACATATTTTTTTGAATTTTATTAGTTTTTACTTTTTTGTTAAAAATCGAAATTGCATCATTTAAAATTTCGGTTTTCATATAAATTTTCCAAAAACAAAAAAAAATAAAAAAATTATAAATACATTAGTTTTAAATATTTTGACAGAGAATTTACAGTAAATTTAAAAATCCTTAAAGAATAGAAAAACTGAAATCGTTATATTTTTAAACCAATTTTGTAAATTCAATATGTCAAAACCATTAACAATTTTAAAGTGTTGTTTCTTTTTGTCCCACATCGGTTATGAGAGTTGTGCAGAGCAATAAACTTATTGTATAAAATAAACCTCACATTCTCACTTAGAAGACATCGTTTATTATATTTCATATATGTCTGATTTTAAGAAATCAAACTGAATAATAATTAATTTTATTGGTTTAAAATGATTTAAATTGAGTTAAAAACAATAATTTTATATTGTTTGATTTTGATTTTTTTGGATTATAATTAAATCGAAACTGAACTGCTTATTGTTTCTCTTCTCAATAGGTTTCGGTCAAATTTTGAAAAGTACAAAAATATTAAAATTTATAAAGATTTCGGTTTTAAATATTTTGATAAAAAATAAAAAAAATGTAGTTATTTGTATGCGTCAGAAAATTATTGGATTCAAAATATGATGTGTCAACCTTAGAGCGTTTTGAGGGGTTATTAGCCAATGAAAAATCTCCAAAATGTTTGTATTTAATCGTGGCATTAACTTTGTTTCAAAATAGTTAAGATATTAGTGATATGATACCTATAATCTAAACAATAAAAGAATATTTATTTTTTGTCATTTTTAAAAATAAAATAAGATTTGCATAAGATATTTCAAGTGGTGTATTGTCCCACTTCAGTTATGAAAGAAGAGATGAACAATGAAATTATAGTATAAAATAGGCATCACATGTTCACTTACAAATCATCTTTCATTACATTTCGAATGTGTTCAGTTTTAAGAAAACGAATCTAATAGTTATTATTATTTTTGGTCCAAGAGCAGTTTGAACTGAGTTAAACATAATTTTTTTTGCATTATATAATTTTGACTTTTTGGGTTAAAAAACCCAAAATCTAATCGTTTAATATTTCGGTTTTCATTTAAATTTTTCAAAAAGTAAAAAGATACATATTTATAAATACTTCGATTTTAAATATTTTTATAAAAAATTAACAATATTTTTCAAATTCGTGAAGAATAGGAAAAAATTTACATTGTTAAATTTTCAAACTAATTTTTTAAGTCCAATATGTGTAAAACACTAATAATTTTTAAAGTGTTTTTGGTTTTTTTCCACATCGGTTATGAGAGTTGTGCAGAACAATAAACTTATTGTATAAAATAAACATTACATGTTCACTTATAAGACATCTTTTGTCATATTTCATATATGTCCAGTTTTAAGAAATTGAACTGAATAATAATTAGTTTTTATAGATAATAATGCTTTGAATTGAGTTTAAAAAATCAGAATTTTATATTGTTTGGTTTTGATTTTTCGGATAATAACTAAATCGAAACTCGAACCGCTCATTTTTTCTGTTCTTAGTAGGTTTTGATTAAATTTTGCAAA
Organism: Anastatica hierochuntica; assembly: GCA_900406275.1. Classification (NCBI taxonomy): domain Eukaryota; kingdom Viridiplantae; phylum Streptophyta; class Magnoliopsida; order Brassicales; family Brassicaceae; genus Anastatica; species Anastatica hierochuntica. The sequence continues at coordinate 19,519 of OVAN01004198.1, forward strand.
ATAAAAAATTAAATTTATAAAGATTTCTGCTTTAAATATTTTGATAAAAAATAAAGTAAAATTTTGTAGTTATTTTAATGTGTCATAGAAAATTATTAAGAGCCGAATTTTGATGTGTCAACCTTAGAGCGTTTTGGGGGTTATCAGCCAATGAAAAACTTTAAAATTTTTGTATTTAATCGTGGCATTAATTACGATCCAAAATAGTTAAGATACTTAATGATCTTATACTTATACTCTAAATAATAAATGAATATTTAATTTGAGTCATTTTAAAAAATAAATAAGATTTGCATAAGATATTTAAAGTTGAGTGTTGTTTTGTCTCACATCGGTTGTGAAAGTAGAGAAGAACATTGAAATTACAATATAAAATAAACATCACATGTTCACTTATAAATCACCTTTCCTCACATTTCAAATGTGTTCGGTTTAAAACAATAGTACTTATTTTTTGGTTCAAAAACGGTTTGAGATCAGATAGAAATAATTTCTTTTGCATTCTATAGTTTTGATTTTGGGTTAAAATAATCGAAACCGATTTATTGAACATTTCAGTTTTCTTTTAAATTTTTCAATAAATAAAAAAGAGAAAAATTTATGAATATTTCGGTTTTAATATTTTGCTTAAATTTTTTTAAAATTTCGGGAAATAGAAAATTTTTAAATTGTTGAATTTTCAACCAACTTTGTAAGTCCAATATGTCTCAAGCATTAAAAAATTTTAATGTGTTGTTTTGTTTTGTTCCACATCGGCTATTAGAGTTGTGAAGAAGAATAAAATTATTGTATAAATAAATCTCATATGTTCACTTAGAAAATATCTTTTTTATGTTTCAAATATGTCCGATTTCAAGAAATCGAACTGAATAGTAATTAATTTTTATGGGTTTAAAAAACATTTGAAATGAGTTAAAAAAATAAGAATTTCGTATTGTTTGGTTTTGAGTTTTTCAGATTATAACTAAATTGAAACCGAACCGCTTATTGTTTCGATTCTCAATAGGTATCAGTTAAAATTTTCAAAATATAAAGAAGATTCAAATTTTAAAAGATTTCAGTTTTAAATATTTCAATTGAAAATATTAAAAATTTGATACTTTCTTAAACAATAAAAACATCTTACATATTATCTGAGGAGATATAAAGAGCAAGTGATCAAGAGTCAAAATTTGATGTTAACCATAAAGCGTTTTGTGGGTTATTAGCCAATGAGGAAGCTTTAAAATTTTCATACTTAATTGTGACATTAATTACCTATAAAAATAGTTAAGATATTTAATCATTTGATACACATAATTTAAACACTAAATGAATATTCAATTTGAGTTTTTTGAAAAATAAATTAGATTTGCATAAGATATTATAATAATTTTCAAAATAATTATATTTGTAAAAAGTAAAATATTAAAAAATTTTAAATATTTAAGTCCGATATGAAAACATTAAAATATTTAAACGGTTGTATTGTTTTATCCCACATCACTTGTGAAAGTTTAGAAGAATAATAAACTTACAGTATAAAATAGACCTCACTTGTCCTCTTAAAAAATATTTTTCTCACATTTCGAATATATTTGACTTTAAGAAGTCAAACCATATAGTAATTAATTTTTTTTTATTCAAAAACGAATTGAACTAAGTTAGACATAATACCTTTTGTATTATTTGGTTTTGATTCTTTCAGGTTAAAACCGAACAAGTACCAAATCATTTAATGTTTTGATTTAATCGTTTTTCAATTAAATCTTGAAAGAAAAATGATAAAGATTTAAAAAGATTTTGGTTTGAAATATTTTGATAAATTTTTTTAAAAATTCATAAATAAAAAAAAAAATTAATCTCTTACTTTTTTAAACTCAATTTTTGTTTTTTTAGTTTTTAAAGTGGTGTGTTGTTTTTCCTACATCAATTGTGAGAACATTCAAGAGTAATAAATTTATAGTATAAAATAGAACTTTTATTTTTATTTAAAATATCTATTTTCAAATTTTGGATATATTCAGTTTTAAGAAACATAACCGAATAATGTTTAAATTTTTCGGGGTTTAAAATAGTTCCAATTTAGTTAAACATTAGATTTTTTGTATTTTTGGTTATGACTTTTTTGGAGTATACCTAATTTAAAACTGAACCATTTAGTGTTTTTTTTTCTCAATAAGTTTTCAATTAAAATTTTCAAAAAATTAAAAAGATTAAAATTTATAAGGATTTCAGTTTGTAGGATTTTGATAGAAAATATAAAAATTTGGCGTAAAAAATAAAAAATTAAAGTTTCTTTAAAATTTAAAAATTTAAAAGATTCGGTTTGAATATTTCAATAAAAAACTTAAAAGTTTCACGAACAATTAACATATTTAAATTGTTTTTTCTCTTAAGTTCAATATGGATAAAACACTAAAAGTATTGAAAATAGTGTATTGTTTTGTCTCACATCGGTTATGAAAGTTTAAGAGAGCAATAAACTTACAATATAAGATAGACTTCACATGTTAACTTACAAAACATCTTTTGTCACATTTCAGATATGTTCAATTTTATAAAATCAAACATAACTGTAATATTTTGAAGGTTCAAAAATGGTATGAACTCAGTTAAATATAAGAATTTTACATTGTTTGATTTTGATTTTTTGAAATTAATACTAAAGAGGAACTAAACCGTTAAGTGTTTTCGTTCTCATTTGGTTTTATTCAATTAATTTTACAAAAAAAATAAAAAGATGAAAATTTATTTTAAAAAATTGGTTTTTAACATTTTGATAGAAAAATATAAAGTTTTCGTAAACAATAAAAAATCCAGACTGCTCTTTAATAAAAATAATAAAAATGGAAAAAAAAATTAAAAAGATTTTGTTTGAATATATCAATAAAATTTTTTTAAAGTTTTATAAACAATTAATGTATCTAAATTATTACTCTTTTAAACCCATAATTGTAAGTCCAATATGGATGAAATACTAAAAGTATCTAAAGTTATATGTCGTTTTTTCCCACATAGGTTATGAGGCCTTTGAAGATCAATAAACTTACAGTACAAGATACACTTCACATGTTTACTTATTAAACATCTTTCATCAAATTTAAGATATGTTCAATTTTGAGTAATCAAACAAAATTGTAAATATTTTTAAGGTTCAAGAATTTTTTTTATTGTTTGGTTTGATTTTTCATGTATTGATACCGAACAAAAGCTGAATCGTTTAAGTGTTTCGGTTGTCATTGGGTTTTACTTAATTAATCTTTACAAAAATTAAAAAGATTAAAATTTATAAAAATTTCCGTTTGTTAACATTTTGATAGAAAAATATGCAAATTTTTGTAAACAATAAAAAAGTTCAAGTTGCTCTTTAAGAAAAAAATGAAAAAACAATTTTAAAAAATATTTAGTTTGAATATTTCAACAAAAAATCAAAAACTTTCATAACCAATTAAAGTATTAAAATTGTTACTCTTTTAAGCTCAATTTTCTAAGCCTGATATGGATATTCTCATTTGTTATTGTTTTCATTATAGATATCAAAGTTTTTCTTCCTAGGATTCTTATTTATCCATCTGACATAAGATATCCGTTTATAATGAGATGCAAGCAGTTTCCATTGGTCGCCGCATTTGCAATGACCATAAATAAAAACCAAGGACAAACGCTGAAACAAGTTGGACTTTATCTTCCAAAGTCGGTTTTCTCGCATGGACAATTGTAAGTTGCTCTATCTAGAGTATCTGTGAAACATGGATTGAAGATCTTGATAACAGACAAGTATAGTAAACCTCAAAACCATACTACTAATGTTGTTTCCAAAGAAATTTACAGAAAATTGCCTTAATATTATAATTTATGTTTTACAATATTTACCATTGGACTTACATTTTATGATTTTTTTAACCATTTATCGGATCAGCTATAAACAAATAATCAAAACTTTTTGTGATAAAGTTATTACCATGCTATTTTTTTAAAGGTTAATAGTCATCAGTCCATTCATACCATATACAACTTTATCCGTCTATGTGACTTATAAAATTAGCATAAAAAACATCATCTTAAAATCACATAGTTTATTCAAATCTCTAAACCTGTTAAACATTCAAATAAACCATTTGACAACTACGGTATTATATTACAATCAATCTTCCAATTTCTAAGCATACGTATTAATACATTTTTATTACATTTTTTCAAACTCTCTTATACTATAATCCCACACTTGACGCGGATCAGACTCTAGTCTTATATATTAATTGAGGAGACAGGTAGAGAAAATGAGTGTAAAAGTGATGATGTGTCGATTAAAGAGTAATTTAAGGGCTACATAATAAAAGTCTACCAATCAGAACATTTCAATTAATTTAATATGCCACAATGGAAATCTCTATAGTTATTATTAATTTTTAAATGTAAATAGTATTCTTATGTTACAAATTTCATATAATTATAATATGACGTTTCAATATATAAAATACTATATAATATAGTATTACAAGAGTTTTATTTATAGTATAACACTATAATGATTAACCATTTGAATTGATGTAATTCAAATTATAAATTCAAATTGCTTACAATTATTTTATTTAATATATATTTATGGTTAATATTTATTTTTAAAAAATTTTGAACTATGGTTGGCCTGAAATATATCATGAAAACTTATAAATTTGATTTTTTGGCATAAAATAAATCAGAATCGAATCGTTCAGTGTTTGTTTCTCAATCGATTTTTAATTTGATTTTGAAAATATATTAAAATGATAAAATTTAAAAATATTTAATGGATAAAAATGATACTTTATTTAAAAAGATTTTGTAAACAGTTTAAAAAATTGTTACAGCCCGATTTCGTAAACCCAATATGAATAACATATAAATATCTTTTAAAAATATGTTGGTTATTTTTATTTTCTTTGATATTCGAGTTAAAACCGAACCGTTTGATGTTTCAATTAAAATTAAAATTTGAAAACCGGTCTGAATCTGAAATAATCCGAACAGCCCTCGAAACAGTAAATGATCAATTTCTATATGGTCTCTATTAGCCCCACTCGAAATACATAGACCAAAAAAGCATAATTGATCCGAACCAAAAACTCGAATGTTCAGCTTTACTTTTGTATTTAAAACATGTCCAAGTCTATTTTTATATTACACATAATCGTACATTTGTACCAGAGACATGATGTTATATTAATATATACTTTTTGTTCAAAACCTTTCAAAATGTTAGAAGTGTATTATATATAATTTATCATTCTATTAAAAACACCTATAGATATTTAATTTTCTGAAAAAGCTATATAATTCCGCGCTTGGCGCGGGACAAAAATCTAGTATCAGTTAAAATGATATGGAAGGAGTATTCAAATATCAAATTAAAATATCATTGTTTAGAAAAATACAAATTACTCAACTCAGCAACATTTCTTTACTCGGGTCCACATTTATTACATCGTTAATCCTTATCTTCAAACAGATTAAGGTCATGTTCGTTATGCAACATCAGGATGCTGCATCCAGTTGATGTTCATTTTTGCATTTGGATTTTGAATCTAAATGCAACATTTGAATGCAAGTTTGTTCGTTTGCGCATTTGCAATAACATCCATATACATCGAACTGTTATTTTTATAAAAAAAAGTTTTTATGAGATAATTTCATCTTTTTCATAAAAATATTTTTACGGTTTTTGCGGTTTTAATGAATATTTTTATTTTGGAGATTTATACGTTTTTCGGGTTTTGGCGGTTTTTACGGTTTGTACAGTTTTTGCGGTTTTTATGGTTTTTTGTAGATTTTTCGGTTTTTACGTATTTGCGGTTTTACGGTTTTTGCGGTTTGTCGTATTTTTTGATTTTGGCATTATTTGCTTTTTTGTCGACTTTTGCGTTATTTGCTTTTTTGTTTGTGTTTTTGCGATTTTTTTGAGGTTTTACGGTTTTTATAGATTTTTCGATTTGAAAATTTTTATGGATTTTATTATTTTGACTGTTTTTACGAATTTTATGGTTTTTACGATTTTGACAGTTTTTACAGATTTGCAATTTTTGTGATTTTTGCAGTTTTTACGGTTTTATCGGATGGTTTAAAAAAATATCATTGTCTAGAAAAAACGCATTACTCAACTCATCAACATTTCTTTATTCGGGTCCACATTTATTAAATGGTTAATCCTTATCTTCAAACATATTAATGTTAAAGCAAGTGGGGTGAAATTGATTTGCCAAAGATTATTCCTCACATAGTAGTACTTATTAGTTTTTTTGGTCTACAACCGTTCTCTTAAACCATTTTCAATGTATTTTTCTATTTTTTCTCTATAATAGAGGAATTCTATAATAGAGATAAGTTTCTCTCCAATGTATTTACCTATTTCTTCCTCTAAAACAGAATATTCTTCAAAGATTCTTTTTAATTTTACAATTAACATCTTTTACTTATAAATATTGAAAATTAACCCATTTATTATAATTTTTTGGAAAATTTTCATAAAATTGCAATATTATTTAAACTAAATACTTTATTACAAAGAGATATTATAAAAAATAATAAAACAAATAATTTATCGGAGTATTAAGCTGTTAAAATATGTTGTATAAATTGATATTTTAGTTAAACTTAAATATGTTATCAATATCTAAAATCTATGTAGAACTTTGAATAATTAAATTATAATCAACAATTTTAGTTTTAAATACAAAATTTAAATATCATTTGTTAAATAAAAAGTTAGACTTTCAAATAAAATAATAAAATAGTTTGTTTATTTTATTTATAATGGTAAAAAAGTTAAAAATTGTTATGTAAACAAAAAGTTGTGTTGAGAGGAGCAAGTGGGCTAGTGGTTGCACCACCTCTGCATCCATCTCACAAAACCAGGGTTCGAACCCTGCACCTGCCTCTAGTGAGAGGAACTATTTGCCACTAGGCTACGATGACAAAAAAAAAAACAAAAAGTTGTGTTTTATATGTAAAAATACGTATTTTTTTATAAACATGTATTTTAATTATAATCACAAAAGTTAAAAGACTAT
>OVAN01004199.1:0-26543 GCA_900406275.1 Anastatica hierochuntica
ATTTTTGAAAAACAGACAATACAAAGGTGTATTTTTGTAAGTCTCCCTTTGTTATATACGATATTTTTTACATGGATGGTGAATTTTATGCATGCGTTCTATTAGCTTTAAATATAAACCCTAATTTAACAAATGGAGTTCCAACATAACTAAATTTAAACTCAATATATTAAACTCTAACCTCTTTTTAGTACGTAGATTAGATGTCAATATAAAATGACAAGTTAGTAAAAAAGTTTCTCGTCCTAAATTATTGGAAAGATAAATCGTCAAGCTAATAAAAAAGGCCAACAAGTATTATGCTTATCTCAATTTCATGTTTTTTTTCTTTACGTACAACTACACTTTTCCCATTGAATACAAATATTTTTTAAAAAATTTGGTTTTATCATTTTTTGATAGTTTCTTTATAACTCATCGAATTGAAAATTACATTTTTTATAATTCATCGAATTGAAAATTACAATATCATTTATATTTTTAATCTAATTTATTTATTTTATATGCTAATATGATAAACAATTTCATGATTTTTATGATGAACGGTTATGCATGCACAACATTTTTAATGAACAAATCTCCGTAAAAAACACATGAGATCACAACAAACAGCTTTACGATACTCGTTATTTTTATTTATAATAATCGGTAAGAAATTGCATTTCAACGTTGACGCCTTAAACCATTAAGCACCGAGCCAAGAGGCTTCCTGATCTAATAATTTAGTTTGTTTTTTCTAAATAAACTAATAATGCAAAACCAACCGGATCGCGTAACCGGTTGTTGGATATTGTGAACATGCGAGATTTCGCCGGCCACATTCATATAATAATAGTAAAAATTCTTTTAACCCATATGCTCTTTTGAGATTGATATAATACACTACAAAATAATCGGGACCGCAAAATTATAATAAAAAAAGCCAAAGATAACTCTGCACGAACACTATGAAGCCACGTCTAGTCAAAGAACCACTATAAAGAGTTCGATCGTCCACATTCACATAACACATACAAAAGCATATACTTACTCCCTCAATAATTAAGAGAAAAATATCAAAACTTATCTCCATCGAATTTTCTTTTAAGGTTTGTTTTTTTTGGTTTAGTTTATAATCCGATTTTATACGTTTAATTTGCTTTCTTGTTCTTGAAAAAACTTTATATCAATAAATAAATGTATTTGTGATTCCATAGGCAAATGGAAGATTCATGCTTTATGGATTTGATGATCGACACGGACGAGTATCTAGTTGATGATTGGGAATCCGATTTCCCGGTATCCGGAGAGACTACGGATCATCAGAACGCGGTTTCGCGTTCTGGATCCGAGTCGGGGTTGGTACTTGAGAGACCAACAAAGCAAATGAAAGCCAATTCAACATCTTCATCTCCATCATCTTCTTCTTCTTCCGGTTCACCTACAATGCCACAAGTGATCTCCTTCGGGTCGCCTGACCCGAAGACCAGCATCGAGGCATCATTGAACTTCTCAAGCATGACGAACATTGAACATAAAGTGAGCTTGAAAAGGAAAAATTGTGGTAATAATGGAGGAAGAAGAGAGCCACATCTATTGAAAGAACATGTTTTGGCTGAAAGAAAACGTCGACAAAAGCTTAATGAACGTTTGATTGCTCTCTCAGCTCTTCTTCCTGGTCTCAAAAAGGTTTAAACTTTGATTATTTTTTGGTTTGCATATATAAATAAGTTGACATTTTTTGTGTTTTTTTATAAATAAAACTTAAAACCTTAAACATTTTTAATCATTTGCTAAATGTAAACATAAACATCAAACTCAATATTTTGTGTGTGTAGGCGGATAAGGCAACGGTTCTTGAAGACGCTATCAAGCATTTGAAACAACTTCAAGAACGTGTAAAGAAGTTGGAGGAAGAGCGAGTAGGAACCAAGAAAATGGATCAATCGGTTATATTGGTCAAGAGATCTCAAGTGTATGTGGATGATGATTCTTCATCTTATTCTTCAACTTGCTCCGAAGCTTCTCCTATGTCTTCTCTAGACGAAGTTTCGATAATGAAACAGAAGTTGCCAATGATCGAAGCCCGAGTTTCGGATAGAGATTTGCTTATTAGGATTCATTGTGAGAAGAGCAAAGGGTGTTTGATCAAGATCTTGAGTTCACTAGAGATGTTTCCACTTGAAGTAGTCAATAGTTTTACTCTACCCTTTGGAAACTCAACTCTTGTTATAACCATTCTCTCTAAGGTATAACATCCTTATTATAAATTATTTCATAATTATTATCGCATTTCTATTTGCATACATAAATGTATGTTTTTTTTTTTGTGTGCAGATGGATAACAAATTTTCTCGACCTATTGAAGATATTGTGAAGAACATAAGACTTGCGTTAGCATGTTAAAACGTGTGATTTGATCTCTAATTTTCAATCAAAACTCGTTTTTATTTAATTAATTAGTAGTTGGATAGTAGTAATAATAAAAGCAAGAGGGAAGCATGATCTATGGGATTTGTTAATGAGTGGAAGAGCTTGATTAATTAGTGTGTTTACCTATTAATTATTGTTGTATTATGTTTTTTTTCCAATATCAAATTATCAAATGGTTCTTGGTATTAATAATAATGAAGATCGAATAGTTGTTTTATTTTATTGGCTTATCGGGAACAGTATGATTATGAGTTAACAACTAATAAAATCAAATACGTCAACTTTATCATTTAATAAAATAACTAGATACTTGGTTGGTCCATATTTTTGCGCTGGTATAATTTTAATTTGATTAAATCTTTTTTTGATTTTTTATAAGTAAATTAATCCAATTAAAAAAAGACAAGACAATTTTTTTATTACTCTATGGTATTGAATATTTTTAATTTACTTTATAGAAAATCGAAATTTAGAATATTAACAATTTGCTTATGATTAAAATAAAAGAATGAATAATTGTTTAGTATAAAAAATGATGTGTTTATACTTAAAACATTTTTTTAATATATGTGTAAACACTAGTAAATCTATTATTTAAAAATAGAATATTAATTTATAGAGTATTTTTTAAGGAAATCTATTTATGGTAATATGATAATTGAGTTTGAATTGATCAAAAAGATTTATATGTTTGCTATTAAAAAAAAAAGATTACAACAATTACAATTTTGATAAACTCTGTTCTTATACTAAACAATTTCGAAATGAGAGAAAATGATAATGTAAAAAAACAGAGGAGATTTTTACTCAGCTGCAACGTTCTCATTGTTCCCTCCATTGCCAGAATCAGGAAGAGTTTCAAGATCAGTACGAACATCTTTTACTTCTTGAGGAAGGTTGTTGTCTGAAGAAGATGAATCATTATGTTCTTGTTCATCGTTCTGGCTCACCTCTGTTTCACCATTCTTGTTACTTTCCTCTTTCCCTGAAGTTTCTGATGTTTCTTCTGATTGCTTTTGTTCACTCGTGTCTTCTTCACTCTTCTTCTCACTCTCGGACGAAGACTCTTCATTCAAGATTTTCTCTGTTTCCTTGTCTTCATTCTTCTCTTCGGAAGAAGGCTCTTCTTTCTCCTTTGTTTCGGTTTCTTTGTCTTTAGTTTCCTCTTGGGATGAAGACTCCTCTTTCTCAACTTTTTCGGTTTCTTTGTCTTTGTTGTTCTCTTGTGACAAAGACTCTTCTTTCTCCTCTTTTGGCTCGGTTTCTTGAGACGAAGACTCTTCTTCTTTCTCAACCTTTTCTTCGCTTTTCTCTTGGGACAAAGACTCTTCTTTATCCTTTGTCTCGGTTTCTTTGTCTTTAGATTCCTCTTGAGTCGAAGACTCCTCTTTCTCCTTTGTCTCGCTTTCGTTTTCTTTAGTTTCCTCTTGAGTCGAAGACTCTTCTTTCTCCTTTGTCTCGGTTTCTCCATCTTTAGTTTCCTCTTGAGTCAAAGACTCTTCTTTCTCCTTTGTCTCGGTTTCTCCATCTTTATTTGCCTCTTGAGTGGAGACTTCAGATGATTCTACTTCCTTCTCTTTCTCATCTTCCTCTTTCGCCATATCTTGAGAACTCCCATCTCCAGAGCCCGTCGATTTACCACTCTCATCCGCATCATTGTTCTTATCCGTCTTTTCAATAGACTCTGTCTCCTCCTTCCAAGAAGATTCTTTAGTCTCTGTTGCATTGGATGTTGATTGGTTAGAAGACTCAAGCAAGTCACCGTTAGAATCATTGACCCCTTTCTCCACCATCTCATTCTTCTCCATAGATTCACCCTCGGATTTAATTTCATCCGATTCATTACCCGAAGATGAACCACCGTTTTCGTCGCTGCTGCTTTTCCCTTCATCAGTTGTCTTCGACAAAACACTCTTGATAACAGAATCTTCCCCTTCTTCAGCCTTGCTAGACTTCTCCTCGGTCTCATGGACTACTTCGCTAGAAGCATCATCTCCTTTATAGTTATTCTCTCTCGCTTCTTCGCTACCCGTCTTCTCATCTACAACTTCCTTCCCTTTATCTTCCGATCTTTCACTCTCATTAGTCACCTCCTCTACCATCTCTTTCTCTTCACCACTCTTCTCTTTACTCTCCTCGCTCTCTTCTTCACCGCCATTATCTTTCTTCTCCTCAACCTCACTCTCTTCTCCACCGCCATTGTCTTTCTTCTCCGCATTCTCGCCTTCTGAATCCTCCTTCTCATTGTTCTCTTCACCTCTTTCAACAACCTCATCGTTCTTACCATCATCACCACCACCGTTAAAACTCTCAACATCATCTCTTCTTTCTTCAACAAGTGGATTAAGATCTTTCCTCCCAAGCTTCAACACTTGCTCTTCAACAGCAACAAGCTTTGAACTTTCACCAACAAACGAAGCTTTCTTGTCATGAGAATGATGAAACTGATAAAGCAACCAAATCCCAACACCAAGTAACAGAGTCAATTGAATACAATGCTTCACCTTGAAGCCTTTTGATCTCTGTCCTCTTCTTGGTGATGATCTAAACATCTCTCTCTCTTTATAACTTAACCTATTCCAATAATCAATACCCAAATCTCAGATCTTGTACACAAACATCACAATGTTCCAACAAAATCAAACAATTAAACCAAAAAGATCTAACTAAAATGCACAACAAAATCAACAAATCACAAAAACAGATTAAAAAAGGAAACTTTACCAATGTAAATCAAAGAGACCAGCTTTGAAACAGAAATGATGAACAATTCTTGAAAAAGGAAAGACTTTTTTATTTCGCTTTGAAGAAAAGTTTTGATTTTTTTGGGATCTGGAGAGAAACAAAGACAGAGAGACTACAAGTGTTCCTCTTTGATTTCCACTAAATTCGTGCGACCCTTCAATTTGCAGAAACAGAGAACCAAAACAAAAGTATTAAATTTCTGTCAACTTTAAAATATAAATATTTTGGCGAGACACCGACAGTTTTAAACGACGTCGTATCTAAGCTAAGGATTAGAATAGTGAGGCCTATGAAGATTATGGGCTATTCATATGTTTTGGGTCTTCGGGCCTATTGGGTTTAATATTTTTTAAGCAATTTCATTCTCTTTTTTTTGTTATTTTTGTTTCTTTACATAATACCAAATATATATATATATTACACTCTCCATTTTTTAAAAAAAAATTATATATTACTACCTCCGTTTGTCGTTTTATATTTTTGATGCAGATTTTTACAAAATTTTCAGCTTTGTTCATACTTTTTCGGCTTGTTAATTAGTAATATCAAACAATATAATGTATTGATTAGGGATAAAACATGAAAGTTAACTATATCATCATGCAAATAATATGTTGAAACCGAGTTTATAATGATAAAAATCAATTAGAAGCAAGAAGTCGACAAACCGGCAATTTAATAAGCCAATGACACATGGTTTATGATGTTCTTATAATAACCTAATTACGTGCGTACATACGTAAACCGAAATCAATCAAATTAAACCACCAACACAATAATTACTAGTCTTGCTATTTTCTTCTAAGGTTGACACATTCATGTAAATAATATATGAAAAAAAAAGAGCAAAAAAATTCAATATCGTCCTCATTGTTACGTGGAAAATAATAATTCAAAGAGAAAATCACGTGAAGCATGCCCCCACATTTTCCCCATTAAAGATAGGGAACATCTCACGCCTTCCTGCATAAAAGTCTATAAGAATCACTATTTATGTTTATATTTTGGGAATTTCATATATATTTGTAGATGGAATTTTTAGTGTCTACAATATTATTATTGTTATTTTTAGTGTCTAACTTTTTTTGATAGGTTAAATGTATAATTCATGAGTTCACATTTTTCTAAATTTTAAATATCGTTTAATATAGTTGAAAAGTGATACATCGACACACGTGAACTAATCTCTAAACCCCACACCCTTTGGCTCTCTCGCTTAAAATCCTCCACACCCATCAAATTATTTTCTCATTTTTTTAAAAAATTGAATTTTATGTTTGCATAATCCATAAGTATAAATATATACGAGTGAAATAATTACTTTCACATCAATTCATTTCATTTTTAATTTGATTACACAACTAAATATTGGATTTCACTCAAAATGGAAAAGTTTGTACCTACTAAAATTATATACCTTTTTATGCGTTCACATAAGTTTAGAATTTATTTATGGATGGGAAGAAAAATAGTTTACATCAATTTTCATTTCCATTTTTGGATTCAAGAGTTGAAAAAACAAACCAAGTTGATACCAATGCCTTGTGGTAAGAAAAAAATGAATGGACCCTTACCTAAATTTTTTAAGATTTGGTTTTTTAATGATGAAGTTTTAGCAGATATTTTCACATGATCTAATAAATTTATCATTTCCTTTTGTAGAAACAATCCAATGAAGATGATTATATACAAGCTTGAACTGTCATACCATATAATAGGAAAGTCGAAAAGAAATCTATATTGATTGTTAACCAAAAAATAAAGAGAATTCCATATTAATTTCAAGTAATAAAAAGAATCAAGTAGTCCGGTTTAAAAATATATATATATGTGCAAATTATTTTGCGAAAATTTCCTCATAGTATATATGTTGATTATTTCTTACAAATTATTTTACTGTTTTTTGTCTACTAAATAAAATAATAATTAGTTAATTACAAAGTATTTTTTTCCCCAACCAACAATCCCACTGAAAAACAAAGTGGGTTTTATAAAAAAGAGACTAGCTATATCCCATATTACCATTTTCTAACATATTTTTTGTGTTCTGCCTACTAAATAAAATTACATTCCAAAATAAAAATTGATTAATATTAAAGTAATAAAAAACTATTATTCAACAAGCTGCGGAGGGATTTGTAAAAGGGTTGAAGAAGTGAGGCTTTGAGATGGAGAAAGCTTCCTTCGCCGTACCTCCATCCACGACCACGGCGGTAGCCACGCTGCCGCCACCTCCGGCACCGTTACTGCCGCCGCCGAGTCTTTCACAAGAAGGACACATCTTTAGAGTCGATGAAGGCATGTGCATGTAAATGGGCTGAGGAGTCAACTTTAGGGTTTTGAGTTCTTGAATCTCTTTCCGAAGTCTTATGTTCTCATCTGTTAATGTTTCACAACATTTCTTCAAAAACTCACAATCTACTTCTGTTTGCTTCAGTTTTGTCCTGCTCAAGTTTAATTATACAAACAAATATTTAGCAAAATAAAATAATTTTTATATTAATAAATTCACAAGACATGAATAATCAAAATATTGTGATAATTAGTAGAGTAAATTAATAAAAATTTACCTGGCTCTTCTATTTTGAAACCATACTTCAACTTGTCTAGGCTTTAAATTCAGCTGTCTAGCTAGAACTTGCTTTTGCTTCTGCCAATAATAAAATAAAAAAGAATCTGATTAGATAAGGATTATTAAAAGAATAACTAATAACGTATTAAACGGATAATGATTTAAGGATAATTACGGGATTAAGAGTGCTATGGTGTTTGAAGCTTTCTTCAAGAAGAGCAGATTGTTCTTTGGTAAGCCTAAGTTTTTTTCTTACACTAACACTTTCTTCCTCTTCATGATAATCACTTATAACTCTCTCCCTTGTCTCCACCTCCTCCGGCGACTCTTCTCCGCCGTCTCTTTCTCGCTTCACCACTCTTCCGGTTGAGAAAGAAGATACTCCACTGTGAGACGATGTCTGACGGCAGAGTTGATCAGCTCCGGAGACCAAAGTCACCGAGGGATCGCTTGAGAGGCTTAGAGTCAACGACGGCTCAAGCTTGTGACCAGAGGATCGCTTGATGGCATTATTGTAGTTATTTGGAGTTGGTGAAAGACTTAATCCAAGAACAAGACCTGTGTTGCATGAATCATCAAACCCCATAATGAAAAAAGAACTTATGGATTTGTATTTTATTTATCTATCTTTGAGATTTTTAGAGGTGAGACTTGAGGAGAAACTAAATGTTTTTTTTTGTTTGGTAAATAATGAGAGGAGATGAAAAGCCAAGAGGCTTCTTAAGAAGGAGAAAGGAAGTATTTTATTTTCTCCTTTTTTTAAGATTGATGGTTGGGTGGATGGCTAAAAAATTGTATGAATCAAAGGAATGATTATTAATTTTTAGTTTTTTTGTAAGGGAATATATTTTATTTCTTTGTAATTTTTAATAATTTCTGAAAAGAACAAAGTGGAAAATTTATGAATGGCATAATTTTATCTTCTTGTAGTTTTCTCACTTGCAAAGGTTGACCAAATGAGCATCCCACTTGGCATTTGCTACTATTCTTCCCACTAAAGAGAAAAGTTCCCAAAAAAAAAGTTTGATGATTTTATATTTTATATTTGGTAGAATTACCATCTCATGTATATAAATATAGCTTTATATTTTATCTCATGTATACAATAGATTTGTTATCATTTTTAAATTTATAGCTTTTTTGTTCATTATTTTTCTCATGTTCAATCGATAAACAATATTGTTTTTTTATCATGTAATATATAAGAATAAAGCATATATATATATATATATGTGTATGTATATGTGTTTGTGTGTGTATATAAAATATAATAATAAATTATTGGTCAACTATAAATAGTAATTAGAAAGTGATTAGGAGGTTCCTTTAAATAACGGACCACAAGTCAGTTTACCTACCAATCTTCAGCCTCTCTTTTCTCTTCTCACACAAACACATTGGCCACTTATGTTCAGTTTAATTATTTACTTTTTTAAAACAAAAATTAATCGTATCTAATCTATACAAATGGATAGTGATCCCCACCATCTTCTTTAGGTTTGGTTCTCTTTGATCACCTTCGCCAATTAATTTAGTACTTTTTGGAAAGTGTTAGGCACATATAAATAGTTTTTTTCAACAAATAAGGACCATTCATCACCATACTACTCGGATGTTTAATCTCAAACTTAATGTATAATTGCCTAAAAATGAATATTGTGGAACTTAATATTAGTTACATAACACTCGTTCAAAATTTCTTTAAGATGTTAGTCTACAAGAAGAAAAATAAACTAATAGGATTTCGACAACAAAAAAACATGCATGGAATAACAATTTCAATATCATGTGAGTCATTTAAATCCGATTGTTAAACTCTATTAAATAGTTCAATTTTCTAAAATTAAATAGTTGTAAAAGAAATGCTTGTCACCTTTTAAATCACTTTTCATTACTACTTTGTATGACGTACCATGCAATAGAAATTTCAAGAGAACACGCAACTAAAAAATAAGAACAATGGAAGTGGGTAGAAACTAGAAACTAAAAAGAACAATGTGGTGGAAATATGATTCGTCATCGACAAACAAAAGATAAATGTTAAGAGTAATTAACGAAGAAAGTTGATGTGTAACCTTTCATTAGGTTTGGTCTCATCCTTTATATTTGTTTTGTCACTTCCCGATAATGCCTTTGTCGGCTATACTCGTCCAACTAAATTAGGTTACCCATCCTATACACATTATTATTATCATTATTTTTGTAATCTCAAATTTTTCTATCCATGACCTAATCACTGTTTTTTTCTTTAAAATTTAAATTGTTCAATTAAATTCTACTTTACTTTACCCTTTTCACCTAAAAAAAAACTACTTTACCCTCTAATCCCAATAGTAGCCCAAACACGAGAATTAATCATTAATGGCTACAACTATAAGAGAAGAGTTTTGTTTTAGTTTTAAAAAGTAGATCATTTTAATTATAAGGCAGTAATTTAAACCTAAACCGCAATTTTATATATCTCTACTAATTTATATAGTCTTACTAGGAAAACAAATTTGCATCAATAAAGTACTAAAAATATCGATATGTTAATAACGTGTGATCAAATTTCTAAAGCAATTATTAACTTAAACCCGAAGGAATGCTATTTGTCAATTTCAAACCATTGTATATTAAATTTGACTTCATCTAGGTAAGAGTAGTTCTCAACATGCAAGAATAATGAACACTTAAAAAATAAAACAATTTAGAAGTACTTGGAAAAGAAAGGTGGAGATTAAAAAAGATATAAATAGTAAGGATGTCGCATTACCTTTTTAGAGAGTTTAGATGATTGGTAACAATTAAACTAATTATCTTTATATTAAAAAAAAATCTCATCCACAGCAATAATAAAAAAAGGATAAATAAATATTGTCAAAAAAGGGATAAATAATAACCAAAAAAAAAGGAAGAAAAAAAAGAGAGAAAGTGGTGGTTCACATGTCATGAACAATAAGAACTATCCATGGAATCATGGCATCCCTCACAAACATCTTATCCACACGACAACGAGAAGCAAAGTAGTTCCAAAACAGTATCTTTGTCAGTTTGGTTCGACACGTGTCAAATCATGACACCTTCAAACATTTAGGTCCCACCAATGATTTGCTATGATGGACTCTCTGATTCTTCCATACATGAACATGAGAATGACGACTTTGATGACAATTAATCCACTTATTATTAATTCCATGCTTCAATTTCGTTAATGTATGTTTAAGTTACTTTTTTTTTAATTAAAAAGTTCGATCAATAACTCTTTTCTCAATATTTCTTCACTTATTTTTCTTATTTGATGGTTTGATTCTTTGTTAATTTGGCTCTATATAAACAAATTATATTTTCTCTATACCATATAGTATTGATTAAAAGTTATTTTATATTGTGGCATGAGAGAAAAAAAAAAATTACGGTAACAAAAGATTTTTTTTAGTGAAAATGTAACAAAAAAATTTGGGAAAAGAAAATAAATAAAGCTATTTGCATCTTGAGGATATTTAATTATTTGTTAATCAACACAACAAAAAAAAATTTGTGGAAAACATGTTGTTTTGAACGAAATAAACCGAGATGATATATTGTTAAGTTACATATTCAAAAACAATTGACGACGAATGGATTGACTCATATATTTTATATATTATTTGAGTTATTTTTTAGCTACGGTATAAGATATTTATCCTTAATATATATAATTTAAACTATAGTGTATAACTGAATATTAAAAGGAAAATGAATGTAAAAATGCATGGATGAACCTTTTTTTTATCATCTTTCCGACATTGCGGCCAGCCAGAGATATTGCTTTGCTTGTCTAGTTGTTGTGATTGTTAATATTTTCTTCTTCTTCTTTTTAAGGCATATATGAATGTGAAGTCAAACTGTGGATGCCACTATTTTGTTTTAGCTATATATAATTTTAAAAAAGTACATAGTTCGAAAGAAAACCTTACTAGGATAATTATTCATGTTTGAAAGCAAAAACCTTAATTACTTAAATATTTTTGGTGGATTTTTAAATTTTTTAAATTTTTCGTTTTTGGTTTGATCTTTGTGGTTATAGACAAGTGACCTACTTAAAAAAAATAGTTTATGAAGCTCTATTTGAAAAGTCAAGTTTTATCTAATCAAATTTTAGAAAAAAATAGATTGCCTAGAAATAAGGGAAGCTAGTAATTGCTGAACTTTTTCTATGAAAAACCAAAATCACAATAATCTTGTTCTGCTATTATATTTTGTTCATAAAAGTTGATAAAAACCAAAAACTAAACGAATAACCATCTAAATTTTGCTGGAAAAAAAAACCATCTAAATTTTTGAGAAAGTAAAATTTACACACAAAAATCAAAACCAAAAAATTATAATCCATTTTTGAACTTCAAAACATTCATAGCCATAAAACATGCAAAATTTTTAGTGATATCAATTGAAAGAAACATCTTATCAACATAAATATGTGAACATCAAAACTAGATTCGAAGTATTTTAATTTCGCGAATATAGAAAAAGTACAGATGCTCAAATAATTTTTGCAAATATCAAATGTACTCATATTCTATTTGTGATAATCATCATAGAATATTTTTTCTCAGTTAGCAATTATTTCATCCTATTTTATAAAATTATTGAAGAATCTAGAATAGAGTGTTTTTAGTCTTTTCATTTGAAAACTGTTCTCTGATTCTAAATTTTGTTTTTTGTGAAAAGAAAAGGAATATTTCCTTGAAATGTAAAAGGGTGCAAATAATTGATCAAATTGGGATAAAAAAGAATAAATAATTTAAATACTTTTTCGTAGAGGAATGAATTGACTTTGTAAAGACGAATCATTTAGGCTGTTGACAACCAAAGCCTGGTCAGAGAGTTTTTTTTTTTTGTTGGGGTCAAAACTGATGATCATAGAGTATATATTACCGCATTATGCTTTTATATATTATAAAATGTCTATAACATAATAATAATAATACAATGAGAAAGGCGCTAGAGAATCTAAATATTCTTAGACCATCCACAATGGTGAATCCCTCTAAGGGATTCTTAAATTTTGTGTAGAAGATTCAAAAAAAAATAAAACAAATCAATGCACCAATCGCGGGTCGCCACGTCGTGGTGGGACCCGCGAATAGTGCAAGCAACCCACCAAAAAAGGGATGCTAATTAAGTTATTTTGAGTTGGTTTTTGTGTTAAAAACCCTCTAACATCCCCCATTGGAGATGCTCTTAGTCATATATATTAAAACTTTGTTAACTAGTATAAACATACAAATAAATCAAATAAATTTTATTTATGTTTCAATAGTAAAACACTAGTGAAATATGTATATCTAGGCAGACAAAGATTTCATCAATGCTTGCGTTATAAAAAATAAACACACGCATGCACGTACGAGCAAGAGCCCATAGTCACTAATCCACTATGGTGACTCACTCTTTGCCTTAAATATATAACCCAAACATTTTGGTACCACTTACGTCTTAACTCTTACGGTATCTTACCACATTTTGATTCCATTGTTCTTTTTCTTTTTCTTTTTGTGATCTTATTGCAACTTTGCAAGTGATATAAATTAAGCATGTAGATGTATTTAAAGCTATGTTATTGTGCGGTGATATTATATGTTGGTTAAGTCCATTATAAACGTACAAAAAATAACCTAAAATATCAGAATTGATCATGCAGATTGAAACCTATTTCAGAAGAAAGATTGACTCCTTATAGCAAGTGAACTAGGGTTATCAAAGTTGATACCATATTAATCAAAATCTTGGATCCAAATGAAGTTCTAGCTGAGTGGCCCATTAGTTTTAAATTGTCAAAGCCCAAAACTCGTCGTTTGAAGTATTTCAAGAAATTATAATATACGTTGAAATGAGGATATGGTAGATAATTACAAAACATATATGAAGGATTTAAATGAGTAAGTAAAAAAGAAATGCAGAAATTTCTAGAAAAGACAAATAAGAAAGTTTTAATGTTTTATAAGCAAAAGATAAAATTAGTTTATTTTGTTCTTTTGCTTATATCTTTAAAGAAATGCTACTTAAAAATAAAATTTGTTTGGGGCCAAGAACAAGGAAAAAAAAAACAAGATCGTTAAAAGCCAATGGCCATGTCGTCCCTACATTGGCGACAAAAGTAAAGTCACAATCTTATCATTTTGAGAGTTTCACCAAATATTTTAAATACTATTGACTTGATGGTTGCTGCACCAACCACATGAACCTCGAAATGGTTGCTCAACTTGGACCGACGAGTGAATAATCAAAACGTTATCCAACATCCTATTCTTCTTTTGGTATTTATAAAGATACTTTCTCCCGTAAAGGACTCAACATTTTAGAAAGTACTAACAAAGAGAATGAATTTTACACTAAAGCTTTTAATTCTTCTTCTACTTGTGTTGAGTCAACATGTTGTTGATTCTGCCTCTATGGTCAAGTTTCTTCCTGGTTTTGATGGTCCTCTTCCTTTCGAACTCGAAACCGGGTTTGTAAACACTTCTCTTCTATTTTTAGTACCAATGCAATTACTTGGAGTTAGTTAGTTACTAAGTTAGACATTCTTATAAAATGAAGGTACATAGGTGTTGGTGAGGATGAGAATGTGCAAATGTTTTATTATTTTATTAAGTCAGAGAAGAATCCAAAAGAAGATCCTCTTCTTATATGGTTCACCGGAGGACCTGGATGTTCTTCTCTCGTGGGCCTTATTTTTGAGAATGGTAAAAAACTTATAAAATTTCTTCTTAAACGCTAAGCATCATTAGTTTTGAACATTTTAAGTGGTTTAAAAAAATAGGACCTGTGGCTTTGAAGCTCAATGTTTACAATGGGACTGTTCCTTCTTTGGTCTCTACTACATATTCATGGACTAAGGTATAGCATATAAAGTATATTTATATTGGATTACAAACCCAATAATTTATTCTTGATTTTAAAATTTTTTTAATCATTTTCTTAGACGGCGAATATATTATTCTTAGATCAACCTGTTGGATCTGGTTTCTCCTACTCAAGAACTCCACTTGGTAGAACTAGTGACACAAATGAAGTTAAGCAAGCCCATGAGTTTATCCAAAACGTAATAAGACAAACTTAAGTGTCTTTCTACATCATTTTAGCCTTTTAGGACATGGTAGTTTATTTTAGGACATGGTAAGTAACAACACATTCTATTTTTTTTTTTGTGTGTGTGTGTTTGAGCAGTGGTTAAGTAAGCATCCGCAATTTATCTCCAACCCTTTTTATGTCGTCGGAGATTCTTATGCCGGTATGATTGTTCCGGCCCTAGTTCAAGAAATCTCAAGAGGTATATATGTTTTTATCAAATCAATCGATCCATACACAATCGTTTAACCGATATTCTCTAACATTTTTAACAATATTATGCAGGAAATTATAAATGTTGCAAACCTCTTGTAAATCTACAGGTTATATGTCTTTAACTGTTTATTATTTTATGTATATTTTTCAAATACTAAAGATTTATAATAGTGTATATATTTTACATAAAAAAACAGGGTTATGTGCTAGGAAACCCAATAACACATGTTGATTTTGAAAAAAACTATCGTATTCCATTTGCCTATGGAATGTCATTAATCTCTGATGAACTCTACGAGGTATATAACCAACACTTAATTTTTTTTATTTCGCCTCAAATTATACAAAAATGTATAAACAACTTTTTGTATAGTCGATGAAGGGTATGTGTAAAGGAAATTATGGAAATGTGAATCCACGTAACACAAAATGTTTGAACCTTGTTCAAGAATACCATAAGGTATATATACATTCTGAATTTGGTTAATTTTTTGGTACTAAATATTATCACTAATACTAATTCAGATTTTTTTTGGGGTTTATTTACAGTCCACTGACAAGATAAATTCACAGCATATATTATTACCAGATTGCGATGACAAATTAAATACACATAATACATCTCCTGATTGCTATGTAAGTAATATCTCTTTCCTCATAAGGCCATGCAAAAAGGTTGAGAAATGTATTAATAAAGCTTAATACAAAGAATATCTTATTATAAGAAAAGAAATACAAAGATTATCAACAAATTTTTTCCACCAATACTTACAAATTAAACAATAATTTAAGTCCTTGTTATTCTTCTTGTATATATTTACTTTGTCCTCTTTATCAAAAAAATATTTATATTTACTTTGTCCTCTACAAAATACTATCATTTAAAGTTAAACCATCTAGTTATTTGTGGACGTATCCTTATTTTGATAATTAATTAGGTCACACAAAAAGTCATTATTTAAATATTTGAAGAAACATTCTTATAATGTGGTTGCTTATGCAGTATTATGTGTATTATCTCATTGAATGTTGGGCTAACGACGAGAAAGTTCGCCAAGCTCTTCATGTTAGGGAGGTAAATGCAAAATCTTGATTAAGAAATTGTGATAATATAAAGAAAATTTTTAAAATTACTATTTATGATTACAGGGGACTAAAGGGCATTGGGCAAGATGTAATTGGACAATTCCATACGATAACGACATTATAAACAGTGTACCATATCATAAGAATAACAGCATCAGTGGATATAGATCTCTTATTTACAGGTTTAATATAACATTACTTTTTGATTAATACCAAACTAGTTAGGGTTCTATGGTTTCATTTTATTGGTTTTAGTTTCGATAAAACATGCAAACCAAGCCAAACCGTAAACAAGATTGTGTGGTTTGTGGTTTAACAGTGGTGATCATGACATAACAATGCCTTTCCTAGCAACTCAAGCTTGGATCAAATCTTTAAATTATTCCATCGTTAATGATTGGAGACCTTGGATGATAAAAGATCAAATTGCTGGGTAAGTATATGCTTATATTGTTCATTAACCTTTCTTCATCCTATGGCAAATTATCAAACTCATTTAAACATGGTTCTTGTCTTCTTTTCTTGACAGATACACAAGAACTTATTCCAATAAGATGACTTATGCTACTATCAAAGCAAGTTTTATTGTTTCAATTTTAACATTTTTTACTATTTACTGCACTACAATGGAGTTAATGTTTTTATTAATTGTTTGATGTGTTTTGATTATAGGGAGGTGGACACACGGCAGAGTATAAACCATACGAGACATCTATCATGTTTCAAAGGTGGATCAGTGGACAACCTTTGTAATATATAAGCCTTATGGATTTTACTTATAATTTATCTACTAGGTTCTAGTAGAACATTCACCTTATGCTCTATTTTTTGTTTATATATTGAATATTCATAAGTGTATGAAATAAAACAGCATTTTTTAAATATGTCCAAACACATAAAAAGACATATATGGATATTTTCACAAAGAAATATATCACAACATACAAAAAACATATCGAAGAAACAACAACATAACCCAACAATTTCCACAAAGCATGTTCTCTTTCAACACTAAACCTAAAAGACATACATATGATGATGAGATCTTAGAAAGACAATAACAATCTTCGAGTTATAGAACCTAAAGCCTTTGACCAAACCCAAGCCAAAATCTTTAGGTCTAATCTAAAAGTAGCAGCCCCTATAAGATCTTGTCAAAATTTTCACGTGTCATGTGAACACTGTCTGTGGGACCCATGTGAATACGATAACATATGAACTTGAACGTGATCTGTACTTATATACGTAGGTCCTTAACCTAACCTTCTTAAATTATTTTTCTACATATCATCTTTTCTTTTTTCTTCTTACTTTGGGTGCTTCTTAGAGATTTAAGAAATTTATATTAAAAGTGTAAACCGCAATTTTTATAGTTTTCATAATCTTTACTGGCCAAGAAGATGCACTAATAATGTTAGAAAATTCCATTTTGGCAGAAAACAAAAATGTTATATAACCACACATAGCTAGGGTAAAAGGATAATAATGAGCCATTTAACTAAAAATCCAATAATATATAATTGGAATCACGTGAATCTTATAGATATTTGATACTTCACTCAATTTTATTTTATATTTTTGGTCACAAATTTGATACTTCATTCAATAATATAATTATTTCAATAAGACAAATCTCGAACCTTTTCTTACTTATATCTCACTTCAAGTATACTCTTGCTTTCTTTTGCAACGTTTGGTAAAAAAGTTTTAACAATATTATCATAACAAATTTTGGAGATACATTCGTCGCTTCAATAGTTTTGATTTGCAATTATTTAAAGATGTTAAATCTTGTTTTTTTTGTTTGTGTACTATTACTTATTAGTCTAACTTTTTGTTTCTGAATTTTGGGGTTATGAATTAATGACGGAAAATGGATTAAACTTAATCTATTGAAACTTAAGTTTAAGGACTCTTGATTTTTGGGATTAGATGTTACGGGAGATGTTAAATAGTCTTATTAGTCATACTACATTCGTGGCTTCAATAGTTTATAAATGGCTTAAACTTAATCTTGTACCTAAGATCTATCTTTACAATTAGTTTCTGTTAAGTCATTTCACCGATTAAAATAACAAAGATGCTTTTACAAAAAGCACAAAAAAGTAAACTAAATTCCTTTCTTAGGATTTGAAGTTGAAATAGAGTCGTAGAGACATGTCTCACGTGGTGTCCACATGTCTTTAATCTTTAAAAGGTTCATATTGCTTCCACTATAATTATTTTTCTTAATATCATCATCATCATCAACAAAGTAACCAAATACATGAATCTATTTATTTACATCACATATGTTGTAGAATGAGTAAACTTAGAGAAAAAGCTTAGTAATATGTAAAAAGAGACAGAGAAATTGAGGTAAATTTTCGTTTAGAGTTTTTTTTTTTATTAAATATGTGAATGCAACAAATTATAAAGTTTTAACACTCGTATTTATAGTCTGAAAAATCGATTTCCTAAACTGCTTAACATTCATATTATGCATTACCTCCCAATCTTTCTCTTTGACCTGATATGGTTTCGTTTAACAGAGATTTTTTTATACTTTGTTGTGTAAACAAATCTTTAATTCGCCTATATTAGAGACCGAAATTTTTATTCAAATCGAATTTTAGATCATCGAATTTGATAGAATTTTTAGATATAGTCATCTTCTAAGATTTTTCGTAATCTAAAGTTGATGTCACTTGTTCTAGAATCCCGAATACACTTAGAAAAATATCATATTAAAACTTAGAGAGAAGAAATTAAAGTAAAAACTTGTTTAAAATTTTTTATTGATCATGCGAATGAACAAATTACAAAATCCTAACTCTCGTATTTATACCTCCAAAATCTGATTTTTTTAAATGCATAAAATTTAAAATTTAAACCGATTAGCTACGTCCGAACTAACTGAATGTAGATCGAAAGAGATTAAGATCACCTTTAAAATCAATAACATACTATATTATTTATTAAAAGAAAAACAAAACAAATTTATGTAGTCATTTGTGTTTCCGGTACAATTCTTTGTCTCTACCCAAAGCTATATGATATCTCTCACTCCCACAATTATTATTTTGTTTTTATAACTAAAAGAAATATCCTTCCTTCGAAAACCAAAATTGAAATGAAATAAAATAAAATAAAGAATAATAATATCTACATTATAAAGAAAATAAATACTTCGCCTCGTTCTTCTCCCTCTCTCTCTCTCTCTTCTTCACTCTGAGCTCAAGCCATTACCTCCCATGGAAAAAATCTCTGAAGTGATTATTTAGCTCTCTTTTTGTCGCTTCCTCTATCCATTTTTATGGATCTTGAAGTTCGAGTTCAAGGGTCGGGTCATGAAAACGGGTCTTCGGATCAACAAGAACTCGGATCTGGTTTCGGAAACAAGCAAGAAAGATCCGGTTTTGACGGTGAAGATTGCTGGAGAAGTTCGAAGCTTTCAAGAACATCAACAGATGGTTTCTCTTCTTCCTCCTCAGCAGCAGCAGCAACCAACAAAACGCTGTCGTTTCATCAAGGCATACCTCTGTTGAGATCTACCTCTATTGATCCTCGTAGACAAGAACACATGCTTAGCTTCTCCTCTGCTTCCGACAAACCATTTGTCTCACCTTATCCTCAGTACTGTAGAAGCTCAGGTACTGTAATAACAAAGTACTCTGTTTTCTTTTTAGCTAAAGTTAGTTACTTTTGTCATATTGGTTTTGTCTAAAGATTTGGTTTACTGAAGTACTCTGTTTTTAACCTCTGTTTTTTTTTCAATTTAAAGATGTTAACTTTCTTTAAAATCAGCATATGGGTTTTGTTTAGAGCTTGATTATAAGTAAAATCTAAATGGGTTTTGGGATATGGTTTTGTTGTGGTGTGTAAAGGATATGGTTTAGGAGGAATGATGAACACAAGCAGTAGCAACTTGCATGGAAACTTGTTGACAGGAGTGAAAGGACCTTTCTCATTGACTCAATGGGCTGAGTTAGAGCAACAAGCTTTGATCTACAAATACATAACAGCCAATGTCCCTGTGCCATCTACTTTACTTCTCTCTCTCAAGAAATCTTTTTTCCCTTATGGATCTTTGCCTCCTAATTCTTGTAAGCTTCTCTTTCTTATCTTTGATCAGCACATTGTTTCCAGCTAAATGTTAGCTTTTGTGGTGGGAATGTTGTTGTTGTTGTTGCAAAATGGTTGTTTTAAGAGAGTGTTGAGAGATTCTTTATTTTGTGTTTTTTTTTGTGTAGTTGGATGGGGCTCTTTCCATCTGGGCTTTTCCGGCGGTAACATGGATCCCGAGCCAGGGAGATGCCGTCGGACAGATGGAAAGAAATGGCGGTGCTCGAGGGACGCTGTTCCCGATCAAAAGTACTGTGAACGACACATTAACAGAGGCCGCCATCGTTCAAGAAAGCCTGTGGAAGGCCAAAATGGCCACAAAACTAATGCTGCCGTCGCTGCTATGTCCAAGGCGGCAGGGAGTACAGTTGTTGCGATGCGTGGATCGGATAATAACAACAGCCTCGCCGCTGTTGGAACTCATCATCATGTCAATCCTGTGTCTACTGATTCTTTGGCTACCAGGTGAAAGAACATTTTTGTTTCCTTCTTGGTATAACATCAAAGTCTATTGAAAAATCTTAATGGTTGTTTGTTGCAATGGCAGAGTTCAAAGTTCTCAAGGAGCTTCCGTTTTTCCAGCCACGATGAACTTACAATCGAAGGAGTCTCATCCGAAGCAAAGCAATAACCCTTTTGAATTCGGACTGATCTCCTCTGATTCGTTGCTTAACCCATCTCACAAACAAGCCTCCTACTCAAACTCCTCGAAAGGCTTTGGATCGTATCTCGACTTCAGCAACCAAGAAAAGCATTCAGGGAATCACCACAATGTCGATTCTTGGCCCGAAGAGCTCAAATCGGATTGGACTCAGCTCTCAATGTCAATCCCCATGGCTCCGTCTTCCCCCATTCAAGATAAACTAGCTCTATCTCCTTTAAGGTTATCACGCGAGTTTGATCCCATCCACATGGGATTAGGTGTCAACACCGAGTTTCTTGAGCCTGCGAAAAAGGCGAATAACTGGATACCAATCTCCTGGGGTAGCAATAATTCAATGGGAGGTCCTCTCGGCGAGGTCCTAAACAACACGACGAATAGTCCCAAGTTCGGTTCTTCTCCAACGGGCGTCTTGCAAAAATCGACATTTGGTTCTCTTTCTAACAGCAGCTCGGGAAGCAGCACCGTTCTTGGCGATGGAAAGGATCTGCTTGGCCAAACCACACTGATGAACTCTTCTGCTACTGATCCTCTCTGAAACTGAAAAAAAAAACACAAAACTTATGGTTCTCTGTTTCTGTTATCCTTTTGCTTTGATGCATTGTTGTTTCCTCTTTTCTTTATATATAAAGCCAGAAGAAACTAAAGGAGAGAGAGATGAGTTTTGTTTTCTCAAATCTCTCTTTCTGATTTCTGAATCTATGGATTTATTTTCTTCTTAATCATCAAAGTTCTTGATTCTTGATTCTTAACAATGTTTAAAATTGTAATCTTACTTAACATTGTGATCTCTTATTAAGATTTGAAGAGGTTTCCTAGTTTGCAGACAAGAGGCAACAATGTCTTGTGTAACGCTTGTTCAAAACAACTGTCTCCCACTCTGTTTTGGGTCCCTTTAAAACACTATTTCTGTAAATTATAAAGAGTGTAGGGACCAACTCTCTCAAGTTGCTTTATGAATGGTCCTTAAGAAATCTCGTAATGACACGTGCCATGTGTGGGATGAACTAGACACTTCCCACTTGCACGAGACAAAGACAAACTTCTTATCGAATAAAATATCTCACTCAATACTTTTGGAAGTTTCAATAAATAAAATTTTCGTCCATTTAATTGAAGTTTCAATAAATTAACGATTAAAGAAAAATAATTGAAGTAGTAGTAAGCCCATTTAAAATTCGTTATACACTAATCTTTTAGCCCATTTAAATTTCAATAATGGGCCTCATGAGGCCCAAATACGAAACAACAACAAACCAACAAAACTCTTTTTCATTTACACAATAATTAATATAGAGAGATCGAAAGAGAGTGATACAAGTAGATACTGCTTCCTTCGCTTTGATCTTTTTTTTTTTTCTTTCTTTCTAATATCTTTTTTTGCTCATATGATTTTTCATGTCATTTGATAATCGATGATTTGATCGTGCCTCCATTGTTGCTGATTCTGAAGCTGTCGGAGAATTAAGATCTGTCTCAGCTCCGAGAATCTTTGTCTGAGCATCTCTTGTTCCGACAAAAGCTTATTGTTGTCCGTACTTATCAGTTCGATGTTGTACAGAAATATTCGGAGCCGGTTTCTAAGTTCCCGGTTTTCTAAACCGAGTTGGTTTACTTCCTCTCTTAAATTCTCAATGTGTCTCTGTTTACGCATCCTCGACCGCTTCGCTGACTGTCGGTTTGATTCCATCCGCTTCCTCTTACGCTCGTCGGTTATCTGCAAACCATCCCGGTTCAGTTTCTTCCGATCATGGTCCGTCGCGTTTATCCGGATTCTCGTGTTTTCCGAGACCAATTCGACGGGTTCAGGACTCGGTACGCCGTGAAAACAATCGGAATAATCTGAACCGGAGTTTGTTTTGATGGAACCGATACAAGATTCGTCAGAACCGGTTTTAATGTCATGAAAACCGGTATTAGTTCTGACGGAATCTGTTTCGGATTCACCAGAACAAGGACTTGACACAAAGGAAGACTGAATCACAGAGAACAAATCAGAGCAGTCAAAATTCCAAGGAGTGAATCCGGTTTGGAAATCAGATAATTGGTTAACCAAACCAGATTCAGCCAAGGAAAAAGCCGGTACAGTAGACATCATAATGGACCGGTTTATTTCTTTAACTAATAGTGATGAGAGAGAACAGAAGGAGAAAAGGGAAGAATTGCATTGTAGGAGCTTCGAATTTATAGGTAAAATGTAAGGGTATTTTGGTCATTTCAAAAATACGATGTCGGACCGTATTTTATACTGTATGAATAACTTTAGCCATGTGGCACTCACTATGTGGGGTTTAGTATTTTTTTTTGAAAGACAACTTTTATAAAAGTAGAAAAATATTTTGTGGGGCATCAAGAAGAGGAGCTTATTTACGAAAAATTAAAGTAAGATTAAAATTTGCTAACCAAATGTTTGTTATAGCTTAGTGATGAAGAAATATTCCATATATAACACATGTGTTGTCCATTCATCTAATTTATCGCAATAATGCTTTCAAATCTAGATTTAGAAACGAAATAAAAAAGCAAGTTAATTAAATAAAAATTATTAATATATAAGGTTACAAAAATAAATAGTGTCGTTATGATTTATAGGTTTGCTTAATGTGGTTGATGAGATTGATATTAAACAACTACACAAGCATTTCGATCAAAAATGTTGTTTAGCAAATCTAATATTCATTAATTTAGCCAAAATTCGAACATTTAAATAACTATTTTAAATGGGTTTTTCCTTTTTCATAAATTGTTTGATTCATTAAGTAATATGTCATATATTTGTTATAATGTTATTAGAGTGAAAGTTGATTGGAATCTAATAACAAATTAACGATTAAATAAGATTTTATAGTAATAAAAATTGTATTATTCCGTTAGTTAGTTTATTCGATAATAGAAAAGTGAAATTAAGAAGAAGGAAAACTATAGCAACGGCCACATGCAAACCCTTAAAAGTAAAGCAGAAATATATATAGAAAACTTTTATCATATGGTTTGGTAGCATGTTAAATCAAACTTTAGTGTCCATAAAGACGTATCAAATGCTTCCCACATTAACTTTTAATAATCTCAACTTCTTCTTTTGTTGAAAAAGAAGAAAACAAAAAGAAGTATATTCAACAATACATAACTGCTATTGTTATAGAACAAGCATGTGAATCAACATATTCATTCTAAGTTCTAACATAATTTTTTTTTAAGTACATCAACATTTAGTCAATAAATACTAAATGTCGTAAAAAAATAATAATGATACAATCGTGTCTGCACTCTGCGTAAAGTATGCAGAAATTGTTTAACACTAACACCAAAAACAAAAAGAATGCAGATGATGATTTTGTAGACGATGACGTTTTTTTTTGTTTGGGCTCTTTTTAATTTTATTAGGCCGATGATTAAACTATGTATATGTGTTTCTTTTAATCACATAGGCCTATCACTTCGGCCCAAATATGTTTCGATCACGTCTCCGAGTTATGTTTTAAAGTTATTAAATGTCGACGCATGGCCGGTTACGAAAAAAGTGTGATGAATCGTTAGTTTTTTTTTTAAAAAAAACATCGATTAGTCATTAGTTTTTGCTCCAAATGTTTTGAAGTTAATATGTGTTGGGTCTGAGCTCGGCATCAAGATACCAAACCCAGAAAAAAGACTAATTGGGCCCAAAGTAGAAGAAGAAGGCCCATCAAATGTAAAGAAAAATTTAGCTAAATATCAGAGCCCGAAGAACTCGGCCCAGTCTCAAACCGAAGACGTGGTCGACAGCATTTAATGAAGAAGTCAGAAAGAGATTCGCTGAGCATTTAATGAGGCGCACTTTCTCGGTTCAACCCGCCTCAAAGAAGACACGTGGAGTAAATGCAGAGGCCTCGGCATCAACCACGACCGATGCATGCAAAGAGGAGACATGAAGAAATTTGAGAACGACACGTGGATTCCACCTCGTTCTACAATCGTAATTAAATCAAGTTACTGTAGATCTTAACCCCCTATAAATAGGTCGTTAAGTTCATTAAGTAGGGGATCGAGAAATAGAGAGAGAACAAGTACTGACTAAAACGAACTTAGAGAGATAATCATTTCTAATAATAGTAGATCAATAAAATCCTCAAAACTCCTCGGTTTTCACTAGATTATTGATCTACTCGGTTCATAAACCGAAAACTCGATAAATTCAGAAAAAAGAAATCTTCAGTGTAAACTCTGACCTCGGCCAAAACGACATTAAAACCGAGAATAAAACAAAAGAACAGACAAAGGAAGACTCTTAAATAATTAAGGGATCAAAAAAGTCAAATGAACTGATCCTCGGTTCAACAATATGTATAAATCATCAAAGTCTCAAATCAAGAGAAGAAAATATGTATTAACTTTATTTGTGGTTAAAACCAAAACAAAAAACTTTATTCGTGGTTTTGTAAATGTAAAGATTTATGGCTTTGTAAATTTAAGAATTAACTAGTATTTGTCGACTACACTAAGTATTTCGTTAGACTATGCTTATGGAATCTATAGTGTCCAAGTGTCAAAATGGATAATATTTCATGTTCAATCCAATACAAAACTAATCCTTTTTTCATTTATTGGATCAATAAGATTTGATCCGTAGTCAAACCCTACGACGTGGGACAATGCGACCTGATGAAGTCAAACTCCAAATGTTAGAGAATACTAGAACATTAACCACTATGCTAGGACAATTTCGATAATCCAAACCAATCCATTAACGCTATAAGATAATGTGTGTATATATATATTATTTGTGGTCAAATAATATTTAGTTTATACGGTAGATGACGCGGTTACAAACTTTTGAATAACTTAAATTGGACGCAGTGCTTTAAGAAGTGGATGGCTATTATCATTTCATCATCACACGTTCCATACACGCTGCCACTAAATTTTCTTTTGTTTTTCTTATGGGTTTGGTCCCATTACACCACCACTATCACTACGCACAAGTTTGAAAATAACAATATTATTGCTTCTTCCACCTCTAATCTTATCGGTCAAATGAGTCAAAACCAAAACTCCATAATTAGATTCTCCTCTTTTTTTTTGTTCATTATAATTTATTACCAAATTAGAGTTTATCAACGTGAGATAATATCCCATTCACTCTTCTATAAATAAAAAATATCAAAAATAGATTTCACCAAATTAGCCTATAAAAATGCTAGTTTCAAAGAAGCCAAACCCATCAAGTCCAAATCTCTCTCCCTTTGAAAAAAACACACATCAGAAAAATGGCAAACTTCTCCGCCGTGCTTACGATAGCTCTCCTCCTTTGCTCCACGCTAATGTGCACCGCCCGGCCCGACCCGGCCTTTTCCACCTCCATCACGATTGTTCCGGCCGAGCCATGTAACATGGTTAGTCCGATCCCAACATGCCATGAGTCCATCTCTTTCCATATTTTCAAAATTTAACACATAAAATACAGTTTGTAATGCACCAAATATAAGATAAAATATATAGTTTGTAAATGACATTCAATTTTTTTGGCGCTTTTATTCTAACGTATGACTAATTTGGCAGGGAAAGAATGTAGTAGGAAAATCGGAAGA
The DNA here is from genome assembly GCA_900406275.1 of Anastatica hierochuntica. Classification (NCBI taxonomy): domain Eukaryota; kingdom Viridiplantae; phylum Streptophyta; class Magnoliopsida; order Brassicales; family Brassicaceae; genus Anastatica; species Anastatica hierochuntica. The sequence goes on from OVAN01004199.1 coordinate 26,453, forward strand.
TGTGGCAGAAGAAAATTGTGGTGCCGACGACGAAGAATGTTTAATGAGGAGGTCTTTGGTTGCTCATACTGATTACATCTATACACAAAAG